>CM055265.1:88807591-88949969 GCA_029237695.1 Conchocele bisecta | reverse complement strand
CTGTCAGATCCAGATCAATCGCCTGCAGGTATGCATGCTGTATGCCCATTTCTTCAGTGTTGACGGCTGTAACGTAATTCCAATGATAACATGTAATCCATGTCCGTAGCGCATGAAGGTGAACTCTATAAACATATCAGACCATATGCCGTTCCATAATCCTTTCTTGTGCCGCATCACGTGTTCTCCCATCATGAACAGGTCAAGGATATTTCCATGGAGCCTCTCCATCGATCGAAGGTAGTAGAGGCCATATCTCGCATAGTTCTGGTGACCGGCTGCGAAGAAGTAAGGTATCATTTCTGACATAGCCAAAATATGCAAAGGCCAGTCTCCTTCACGCTCAGCCCTGACAAATACCATCATAATGAAGACTGGTTTCACGAGGTTCTGGACCCATAACTTCGTGATTGGGCTTTTACATGACTGTGATTCCAGGGTGTCGATTAGCTGGCAGTGTGTCTCCACTTGCTGCAGGATTGGACGAAGCACCTCCTCAGTGACCAGTCGAAGGGCCCTCATATGTTGTGGGAACTTTTTTCCGCTGAGCATATGAGCGACACCCCCGAACGCAGACTTCATTACACCTTCGAGACCACTGTCCGCCATCAGGTGTCCAACGCATCCCACAAAACTCATCAATGTGTGCATCCCGCCCAACCGTGGTATGAACTGCGAGAACTTCTGCGGATACACCCATGTAACATCAACTACAACTCTGTAAAGTTGCTGATCGTTGGTGAAAACTGTGATTGATTGCCCACAATTCTTTTTCAGGCGCTGGCCCTCCACCATAGCAGTCAGCATTGTGTCGTGGTCGGCAGGATCCATAGTGGTGTATATATGAGCCGCGTCGTGAGAAAACATGTCTTCGGGAAATGTTTGGTGAAATTGACATTTTGTTACTATGACAATGGTATTTGTCTTATGAATTGAATGCTTTTTATTTGATCATGATATCTGCAATATTCATTAAGATATTACATTTGATAAAACACCATTATTCAGGTCGTTTGAGCAAATGTGACGTCACGTAAAAGCGACGTTAAAACGACGTTACAGTAACTACGTATCTACCGGTACACATGGAATATACGCCAACATTTACAACTGTTTGCAAGTTGACAAACTAGAAGCATGTTGGCATTGAATAATGAATGTATAGACGGATGAGCTTGAGTCCTTTAGTAATACATGAAAATGAAAAGCGACAAAGACAAACCGGCAAGTTCATGTACCAGCAGATATACACGTGCGCGGGTACGGCGGATTCGGTATGCTGATTTCTTCTTGTTGACGTCCTGTTTACTGATCGTTTTAATAGTTTTTCTAATGCACTCTATAAATATCACGCAATCTGATTGGCTGATGATCATACATTACAGGTATATCATTGTTGATGAACGGTCGCAAATTATTTCAATATGTATTCCTACGCCAATACTAAGTTTGAGGTCGGTCAATTTACTCTGCCACATAATGACCGACCAAAACATGGGGTAACTCACATAAAATGTCCCAAGTGGTATTCTGGTATTATTGTGAAAGACACAGCTGGCTTGCATCTGAAACGTCTTGGTCCGAAACGTCCTGGTGACACGTCTTGGTCCGAAACGTCCTGGTGACGGCGAAAAATAATTACAAATATCTCGCCGTTGATCACGTTTCATATGTGTTGGCAGTAATAGATCGTTCACACAAAGAGAAAGTATGTATCCTGTGTAATCTTGCATCTCAAATGGTAGTATATCATGAATGATTAGACGAGTTATCACAATATGTATCAACATCAGGGAAGTTTGACAGGTGGCCGCCATTGAAATATTGTTGCACTGGAGTGACATTAAATGCGCAAAGTAGTAAATAAGGCAATTATAATTCTAACGACGAATTTATTGCTTTTATTATTGAAAAATAATGAAATCAGCAACATAAACGTATATCTAATATCTTGTAATTGTGTTGAAACTATTTTTTTCGTAGAAAATATTATTTGTGTGATCCTGCTTGCAATCCAGTACGATTTCCAACGAGACTCGATAAAGTTTGCAAAACAGTAAAGGAGTGCATTAGAAATAGGTTAACCGCATTGTATTTTTGAAATTTGCGGCGTATATCAGAAAATGATAGGTCGGAAAACATTTTTAAAGAGATTTTCCGACCTATCATTTTCTGATATACGCCGCAAATTTCAAAATTACAATACTAACTGTATTCTATAATAATTGTAGAAAACCACCTTCATTTGAATGCGACAAGCCTTAACTTACAATATCGGTATTCTGCATTCATGTATCTATACAACAATGTGTTACGTACATTCATGTATACATGTATACAGCAATGTGTTACGTACATTAATGTATACAACAATGTGTTACATCATAGTTAAGTAAGTCTTGGTTTGCAGATGTTGTTCTATGGAAAACGATTTAATTCGTATTGGCAATACTATCTGCACTGTTTGTCGCACATTTAAAACTCACGGGGAAATGAACTTTCGACACATGCGCAATATAATATATAAACTTAGGCTTAAACGTGTTTACTGATGGGGAGCTGGTTAGTGCCGACGGCCGGTCAGACATTTGTTACCGCAATATCAGCTTGGTACACCGCCTTGTGTTTGTTTTGGGAGTGTTACGGTAGCATTTTGTCATTTGGAGAGTCAACTCGCCTTGTAGTGAGCGAGTATCGTAGCCTATTGTTCTGAAACAAGCAAGTGAACTTCGAAGTCAGAGTCAGCGGAAATTACGTCAGCTAAGTTCACGACGTCATATCTTGTGACGTCGTCAGACTCCCGAACACAGGTTTTCTCGCGACGCGGCTCATATGGCCTTCGTTGCTGGTTGAACAGCCTGTCCACTTTCTCTTCGTATTGAAACCAGCGAACTCTGGTACATTCTGGTCAGATGAGCATGCGATTGCCTTCAGGAACGAGAAATCCAAATCGCGAGTTCTTGCAAGCTGTACCGACTGGTGGGCCAATATGTGGATAGGCGCTTTGCTTCACTGGTTGGCATCGCGGGCTTCTTAGGGCCTATGTATCGTTCAACCGGAACATCTTCAGTTATAGGTATTTTCATGTCGTCACGGGTCACTCGCCTGATGGTAGATTTTTCATGGCGTGTAGATTGTGTCGTGTCATCCTTAGCGGTTAGAAGCACTGCAAGGGAATGGGTAGATACAAGTCCGTTCTGCGAAGAAATGGTGGCAACAAAATTATCCGCAACAACTTGAACAAGGCCACTGCTTGCATTTGCAACCCCACTTGTTCGCGAATCAATAGCTGCTGCTTTGCCGCTGATGTCTTGAACCTGTTTACTTCATTGTAAGAACAAGTCACACCATAGTCATACATATGCTTTATGAGACTTTTACGGCTGACTAGTACGCCCAGTGCTACTTGAAGTGGGGTCGGTCGTTTGGTGATAGCATTAGTTAACATGTTTCCTATAAGAGCTCCCGGAAGTGAATGGTTTAGTTTCTCAGAAATCTTGGACAGTAACGAGTGTAGAGTGGGGCTCACAGACTCGAGCGCAATATCAATGTTCATTCTAGTTTGGTAAGTGTTACATTCGGATGATAACTGTTTATATTCTTCTGAGGTGTCGTCTTCATCTGAGGCTATTAAATTGATCACCGTAGATGCTTTATTGCGAAACAGTATCAAACTTGCGAAGCCAGCTCCAGACAGAATCAAAATATCAGAACCAAGTATATCGGATAACTTGGACAATAATGTTCGACGAGAACAGAGCTCGCCACCATGCTCTTTGTATAACTTATGCACTTCTACTGAATTCCAGATGTGTAACATGTCACGTTTCATAGACGTAATTGTAGACATTATTGCGGGTTCAACTTCATTAATATGCTCCGCTGATTGCGCTGCGGTTGAGACATATCAGGCTGACATGAACGATTTTCTACAATCGTCATGATATCTCGCGTCTGCAGCATGCAAATCACTAATTGCACCGAGCACGCGTGCCTTAACCTGAAGCCCGTGTTCATCTTGACGGGATTCGCATTTATCGAGAATCACGTCCTTGAATGTTTGTTGTTCACCACGGTCAGTCGTTCGACACAACACAGTCCGTCTCCATCGAGTAGGATTCTTTCTGTCACAGTCCATTAAACAATTTTCGCCACAAAATAAACAGTGTAGTTTAAAGTCAAAATGTTTTGTTTCGAAGCTGCGCAATCGATTGCTTGACGGCGCGTTTTCATAATTACTAGAATCAGCACTCAAACGTTTCAAATATCTGTCTATGTGCGAACGTGATGTGTACGACGAAACACAGTTATTATGGTAGTTCAGTTCACCTGCATTTGATCTTCTTTCAAACGCTTCGTGTTTGCCGTCTTGTCGGGCTTTGCTCGCCTCGATTATGCTTCGTACCCGATCCGGGCCTGCGGTAATCAACGGTTTCCCAGCCTGCGTATCACCACAATCGAAGATACAGTCATCCATAATGGAACATCAATCTGAAAGGCAAATATACATTTGTTCAGAACACGTTGCAACTTTTTGAGCACACACTGTATATTTTAAATGGAAATAATTAGTGATGACGTAAAGGTACCCCAATTGGATCGCCGGATGTCGCCGCACATTCGGAAGGTATGTTTGCTTTGTACGCACTGATCGTGGTTGGTGTTTTAAATTATTGGTTACCTTATAATATTGACACCTCAGAAAGATTTTGCGAGGGGAGGTGGGCTATATATTGATTTTTATGTTTTTTCCAGGATATTTATGTTGGAGGTAGAACATTGAATGTTATTGGTTGTAAACAACGTTGAAATCAGCAACAAATAGCAATAGTGCAGCTCAAACGGTCACAACAACGTGGCGAAAACACTAGTGTATGTACATTAAGCATTATTACCCTTCTTGTTACCCTCTTCCATCATGTAGGTGTCCGGATATGCAGCGTATATGTGTCTGTAAACTGGAAATCTGGAAACGCGTAGCAAACTTCTGCTAAAACAAATGGCGCGTTGTCTCACTAAGTGAAGTAACTAAGCGATGGAGTGCAGCTTCCGATATCGGTTTTCTTTTCCCGGAGGAAACCGCAAATGTCCGTAAATATAGGGAATATAGGAATTAGGCGGCCATCTTGGATTTATCCAACGGAGGCAATACCATATTTACCTCATACACGTTCTCAAACATTGCTATGTGCCGGGCACAGTGAATATATTATATTAAAACACTCAAAATGGTCGATGGTTGTCAAGGATAGGAGATTGTTAATAAAATTGTTTCTTGATAATATTTATTTTTGGCGGCCATCTTGAATTACATAAATGTTTCAATGTTAATTTAACTCGAACACTTTCTCAATCTAGTCAACGGGTAAAAAAACGAAACATAGCGACCTAGAGGTCAGAAAAATAGCACTTATATGAAATATACGGAAATTCGGTGGCCATCTTGGATTTACGCAAATTATTCAAAATGCTCAAGTGTGCCAGAGTGGCACCCGACGGAATATTAAATAGTATTGGTTGGTAATCACGAAAATGCAATAAAACTTCGTGCGGACGCTAATGCACTGTCATCCAATAACACCCTCTTTGACGCCCGGACTATTATATTCTATTTGTTTTGGCACATTTCATTCGAATTGGTTTGGCGAAAATTGCACTAGTTGTAGTTTTGGTCATTTTTGGTCGCCACTTTGGACGCCATCTTGAATTCTGGATTAAGCTCCACTCGGATTCATGGGGAGTTTTGATATGTTATTGCTAATGATATTCTGAACATATTTTGAAAAATTCAGCTTTGACCTATTTTGTTTCGATCTCAACCCTAATGCTCTTCCACTACTGGATACGCGTAGCAGAATTGTATTGTTGTTTCCATAGTGGTTCAGACAGTTGTCTATTTTTTCAGTTTCCTTCAAGGAAACACGTAGTGATTTTGTCGATTTTTTTTTTATAATATATGGACGACTTGTGCCCTGACATTTGAAACTAAATAACCATACAACCGGTAATTTTTAGATAACACCATTACAGAATCAGTATTATGTAACAAATAGAACTGGGCACAGGGCTTAATTCGTTTAATTTACTGTTTCGCCTGTCGAATATTTCAAAAATCAACATCAAAATACGATTTGGAAATATTCAGAAAAATAAGCGTATCACAGATGTATAATTATGGTAGTGCCAAAATATACGCCGCTCCTGGCATATCGCACCATGGTGACACTGGGCCAAACATGTTTTAGTATTTAGTGTGTTGGTATTGTGTCACATTACTGCGACACAATACTCATGATAATTGCAATACATAATTGTAGCCACCAAGGACATAGCCTACTGATTTCTATCTGTATCTGCTACCCAGATCGCCGCAGATGCGATTTCCTGACAGCTAGGCCACGAAAAAAGTCATCCAACTATTCGAGTATTGTAGATTATTTTTTTTGCCGGGAGCAGGGGGTGGGGGGGGGGTCCGGTGACCCCTTGGACCCCCTCACCCCCCCCCCCCCCACCCACCCTGTATCCGCGCCTGCTACCACTTGCGTGTACGGTGTCACGTAATATTTAGCGACTTTCAACAATATCACATTGAATCAGCCGTACGATTGCCGTTAGTAGTATATAGGGAGTCAAAATGATACCACCTAACGGTGGTATCATTTCCCCACCCTATATACTACTCCACCGCCCCCCGAAAAACACCGTTTTCGTCCAATAGCACAAACTGGTCACCAACACAAAAAACGTGACAATCGGTGTCATAACACATCATGTATTTTCCAATTGAACATATAAATCTAATAGGTTATAACACAACAATATTATAACAAATTGGACTGCATTTCGAAAAAGAAAAAAAAAAGAAAAAATATTTGTTCAATTGGACTGAATTTCGAAAAGTAGTAAAAATATGATGTATTTTCCAATTGAACAGATAAATCTCATAGGTTATATACAGAAAATATGATAACGACAAATTAATTATTTATTTCCGAAAAAGAAAAAAAGAAATGTTTGTTCAATTGGACTGAATTCCGAAAAAGTAGTAAAAACGTGACAATCGGTGTCATAAATACATAAGTTGAAAAGAGGTCCAATTGAACAGATAAATCTCATAGGTTATATACGGCAGAAATATAAAGTGACAAAATGGATAATATAATACGCAACCATATGGAATCTTATAACGCTGTTAAAGAATATTACGGTGTTTCTACAACATTAAAACGCATTAAAATGAGAATAATATGCAACCTAGAATACATGAAATATCAAAGTAATTTATTACGCTCCGATAAAAACGTTGCATTTACAATATTATACCGGCAGTTGTGTCGCTGGTACAAGGATCAAATTCGCGAAATGAAGCGACTAAATAGGATCGGAGAAACACTACCGAAACATTATCAAAATGATATTATTATAAAACCGTTTAAAATCAACGATTCGTTTACGGTTCGATATTGCTTTTAACGAAGAAATTATTAGAAGAAATCATTAATGCAATTTCAATGCGTCCGCGTGCGATAGTTTATTTTCCAACACGGCATTTTCCTCCTCCACTATAGCTAATTTATTTCGCAGATCAGCAACTAATTCTACCAGCTCCAGTCTACCGCGTTCACCTTTAGCCACAGGGCAGCGTAGTTGCTTATGTCTACAAAGAGTTTGGGCACTAACGAACTTACAAGGGCATCTGGGCCATTGAAATTGTGGGGCGACACAAGGAAATTTTCGACGTCTCGATAGATGCCTTCGTAGATAGTCTTTACACGCAAAAGTCTTACAACAAGTTTCACACTCCATTATGTATATATATGTATATGTTTAATATTCAATTGGACGCGAAAAAAAACATCATGTTCATCCAATTGAACAGATAAATTTCATAGGTTATATTACAGAAAATATGATAACGCCAGAAATCGAAAGTTTGAGAAGAGAAGCCGATTCTCTAGGGATTACTTATAGTAAACGGTTGAGAGTTAGGGGGTTGACAAATCTTATAAACTCCACAAAGAATGAGGCGTTTATGAAGCGGTTTACCCGCGCCCACAAACGAGGAGCCTTTAAAGACCTGTCACTAGCGGAGGAAGTTGGTAACAGAATTCAAAAAGAAAGTATTGTGGGGCTAAGGGCCAGTGTAATCAAACCTTCAAGCACATCCCAAATTAGACGCACAGGCAACCCAAATAATAAGAAAAAATCTATCGTTCACGCGATAGTGGAAAAAGGTGAAGAAATATTGGGGGCTCACGATGAAACATTGGAAAAGGTAGAAAAGGGAAGATGGGTAGTTATATTATCCTTTCGTAAAAACATTGACATCAACGAGTCTGAACGCATGTCCGATAAAATCGCTCCGTATCTAACAACAAATTTTTATTTGAGATATTCATATTCTTACAAGCTAGAACATATGGAGGAAACTAAAAATGGAAAACCTAAAACTATCATATTTCACCAAAAAATCTCGGTGGTAGCGAACCACTATCATCAATGAAAACCGTTAAAAAATGGTTGTCAGATAAGGAGCAAACACGAATAATGTCCGATAAAAATAAACAGACCGAATACAAAGTGGAAGTTTTGTAAGATGGGTAAGGTTTTTTGTAAAGTTAATACAGGGCAGTAGGGAATAGATGGGTTGGGCTACATTTCCAAAGAAGCAAGCAGGAGGAGAACTTCCCAGAATGGTTGAGGAATAGAAAAGGTATGTATACTTTAGATAAGTAAAATGACGACCTTTGTCTGTTCAGGTGTCTAGCTATGCACTTGATAAAAAAGATCAGACCTGACAGATGACAGAAAAAGCGGAAGAACTTAGTAAGCAATATTTCGTTAGTAATGTGTTTGCACAATTCCTTTTTTTCCGATCTGAAAAAGGTTGAAGAGTTTTTTTAAAATTGGGTAATAGAAGTTATATCAACCCACCAAAATGTGATGTATGGTGGTTGAAAAAGGTACCAGCGCACTATGATGCAATAGGTAATAAACCAATGACAATAGGAACTGTTTTAATAATCACGCATTTTCTGATAAAAAACCTTTAAAAAAATTAAAAACCTATCTAAAATTTACGCCTGCGATAATTGCAAGCAGAAATTCACGAAAGCGAGTAATATGAAGAAGGACACGGACCAACATTTTATGAGAGGTGAGACAAAAGTAATATGTGATGGCAATTATTTAGAGCGCCCGCGTTCGTCGTTCGAGAAAAGCGTTCCACCCAAAAGGTTTCTAACAGTTATGGTGCGATCGATTGGATGTACTCTTTTGTGGAAAAGCGGGAGAATTCACATTCACCACGAACAGTGCTGACACGGAGGTGAAAGATGGATTTTAGGAGCTCCAGTAGATGGATACTGTCCAGAAAACATATTTTACCGTATATCAATATCACGGCTGTACTTTTTTTTTGGCACGGGTGTGAGATTTATGCAAAGCAGAAAAAAAGAAAACGAGCATCCACAATGTGAGAGATAAATTTATTAAGAAAAAGCAAAGAATTCAACTTAGTAGTTATGTGGGAATGCGAATTTCAAAGAACGGTAAAAAATATAAAGATCGGTTGCGACACTACTCTTTATCCATATCAGATAGTATACGATTTTGAGGCGGATCTCCAGCCAGAAGTTGAAACTACCGGTAATAGTTTAGAAGGTACGAAGCCGAGCACGTTCCGGTAAGCGTTAGTATAGGAGATAATTTCTCAGGAACAGTAAGTCATATTTGTGATAAAAGTTCCCGCAAAACTTATAGAAAAATTCGCAGAAGATTTGAAAGTCAGGGGGAAAAGCTATAAGAGAAGAAGTATGTCAAGATACGAATTTAATACGGAATATTTACGTGAAAAAACAAATCGCCCAGATCGAACAGTGGATAGATCAAGTACCGGTTAAATATGTTTTAACAGCAGTAAGTACGATATAAACTTAATAAAGAAATATTTAGTAGGTGAACTGTCAATCAACAACGAAGAAAGTAATGGTTGGAAAAAGGGCGAACGCAACAATATTTCTATTTACTTCCAGAGTTTAGATTTCTTGATGTAATACTTTACCTAGGACCGGTGTAAGTTACGATAGTTGGATAAAAAGCCTACGACTGCAAAGGACAGAAAATCTTTCTTTCCTTACGAGTGGTTCGATTCTACAGACAAGCTGGATTACCCGGGACTACCGGATATAGAGATTGGTATTCCAAACTATCTGGGAAAATGTTACTAGACGAAACAGAATTAATGTAAATGTCGTAGAATTTTCGAAGAAAATAATATGAAAACTTCAGAGATTGGTTGAAAATATTAATAACGATTTAGATGTAGCACGTTCCTAGAAGCTGTGGGAAAATGTGTGAATTTTATAAACACAGGGGTGTAGATATCTTCAAAGACGCGGTAACACTACCGGGTGTGGCTATACAATATTTATTGAGAGGAACCATTAAGACAAAAAATCTTCAAAGACGATTACCGGAGGATGCTCCTATGCGCACCGAAAGAAGAAACATTCAAAAGATGAAATAGACGCTCTATTGGTGGTCCAATCAATAGTATTTACACATTATTGCAGAAGCCGGTGTTTCAAATATTAGAGTGGGTTCCAAACCTTGCAAGGCCTGTTTTGGGGAACGACGCAAACGCGTTATATTTATCTACGTTAAATAAAGAGATGCCGTGGGGAAAGAAAAACTATACATACCATAAAATAAACCCCACCCCATAATCCTAAACTTATTTAAAAAGTTTTAGTAAAATAGTTTTTATAATTTTATCCGGAGATTGGTTTTGGGTTTGCGGAGGTGGATATAGAAGTTCCACACAACGTTAAAATAGTGTTTTTCTGAAATATAAACAGAGTAGAGGTTGATGAAGTTCCCGCACACATGTTATATTTAAAATAAAGATACTGGCCGAACTAGAGGAAGGAAGAGTAAAATTGGTGGGATCTATCCCGTCGGCCACTAAAGTATTGCTGTACGCGGCCACTGTTGAAATGGTATTTAAAACACGGCTAGAAATAACGGGAGTTCATCGTGTTATAGATTATATTTAGTAGTAAACCCTTCGAATGGTTCGCTAAGAAGTTACAGCCGCAAAGACGAACGGGGGATGTTAACCAAATAAGAAACCGGTGGCCGACATAATGAAATTATTAGGAAACTTGCGTTGTGGAAAAAATGATAGAGGCACGGGAAAGACATTTAAATACGACATACACGCGGAGACGAAACCTGTGTTGACAAAGCATTAAGATCCGTGTATTTTGATGATTTGAAGAGATAGGAGATGCCGTACGATATCTTCACGAAAACCCAGAGGTGTGCGGGTAAAGAGACCCTTCCACTGTGGAATAGCGGGTTTATCAACACGCTAAATTGAGATTGTTGGAATTTTTACTACGACTTCTAGACAAATACGTAAAAAGAGAAGACTTTTGAATTTAATACAGATGGACACGGATAGTATGTTTATAGGAGTTAGTGGAAAAAAACTATAGAGGAATTGATTAGACCTAACTTACTAGACGATTTGAAAAAAAAGAAAAAAAAAAAAATAAATGGTTGGCTTGGGATAAATGGAGCCAAAGAGAGCCAGGACTTTCAAAATGGAATTTAGCGGAGATAGGGCGATAGCGTTATCTAGTAAGTGTTATTTCGTAGAAAAACTTAATTCAATTAATAAAAACTCTGCGAAAGGAATGTCCAAGAGAACTAACAATTTAAATGGGGGAATAGATATAAACGAGTACTAAGTGAAACTACAGAAGATGGAAAACACATTATAGATGTAGCGCAAAATAGAGGATTTAAAATGAAAGACGGCGTTTATGAAAACGTACTGTCAACGAAAATTAGGACTATCGACGTACTACGGATAAAAGACGCGTGTTAAATCGGACGAATACATACGGAACCTCTTCTAAAGACTCTGTCGATCCGGGGGTAACTGGGTGTCAGAAGGCACCAAAAAAAGAAATGCTTCGCGAACAAACCCCGAGATGACCATCAGCCAAATAGTAGAGCACGGGTTCATCGGGTTTGGTAATAGATCGATCTATATGATATACATTGAGAGGACCACACGGATCAGTTCCGCGCGGCGGCTGCCACCTTCGAGCTCTCCCGGTTGATAGAGGTACCGGACGTCAACATCCGATGGAAGTGCAATCGCCGATTGCTGCTCCTCTAAACCAACGGGACGCCCGCACGAGATGGCAGAGGGCTTGCTCGTCACCCATTTTAAACTTGATAGCATTTACGGGCTTCTTTACCTATCAATCTGGTCACCTCTCCGTTCAGTGCGGAGACCACGGCGGCAGTCTGGCCACCCACACGGTCGATCGCGAATGAGGGTCTACAAGTTCTTTAGTGCATTGGTGTCCGAACATCTCTCAGCAGGGTTCGATTAAAGCGCTCCAACGATCCCCCTGGTCCCGGTGGAGTTGACGCGGGCCGCGTCGATAGAAACTTTGTGCTTAGACAAAAGATAGATGAGAGACCGCGCCCATGAACTCGCGGCCAGGGATCGACCTGGAGATTTTGGCCAATTGAGAGGGACTCCGCTTATATATTTCGGGAAAGAGCCTCGGCCACCTCCTTAGACTCTTTCGTAGCCAACGGGCTCAGCCCCCTTATAGCGACTCGCTACGTCAATGACTGTCAGTGCGTACTTGTACGTTTTGCGACCGACGCGATCGTGAGGGAGAAACAAGGAGATCCGCTTGTGAACTTGGTTTGGCACCCGGCACGTCGAATTTCGGGCGCGGAATATTGCGCGGCGCGGGTAAATATATCTGCCAGATGGTCCTGCTTCTTGAGCCATTCCTTGACAACGTTTTTCGAAACCTTGGTCGCCGCCGCGAAGGTTCTGATGGCCGCGAGTCCCTTCCAGTAGCCGCATGGGGCTATAGTACGTATTCGCCAGCTTGCGCGTTAGTTTGGTATTCAAGTTTGCCGCGTGTTCATCCGTAATGCGAAGTATTCTAATATATCGGACAATCTCCAACATGCACCCACCAGTTTCGTCCGGTAACTGCGTCGATAATAATAAACCTTTGTTTGAAGTACAATCACAATTTGGAGGTTAAGTTCTGAAGGAACTCGGAGGAATCTAATTCATCGATTGGAGTTGAGGAGGATTCTAACATCAGCTTTGCGAAAAGGGTGGCCGCTTTTCCGTCCTCGCGCCACGTCTCGAGAGAATCTTGGGCCAGACGAATCATACTCTTTGCACCAGCTATACGATGTTTTTGGGCAGTGTAGCCTACATCGATCAAAGCGTAATAAAGATCGTCAACTAACATCGTTCTATATATATATATATTTATAAAAAATTTTTTTTAAAAAATAATTATTAAATTTGTAAAAATTATTAATTTAAAATTTCGATTGAATATAGTAGCCGACGAAACCCACCACACCCATTCCCACGACGATGAACGCGATCTCGCGGTCTTTTTGGGCCTCTGACGGTACATAGAAATCTGCAAGTTGGGGCTCGCGATCCATCGCGCGAGCCTTTTTTTTCCTGTGGATATCCAGCAGCCGTACTCGCGGTTGGCTTCTTCAACGTTCTGGAAAGTTGCGCGGGGCGTGATTCTCGCGGCGAAGCTCTTCGTTGACCCCAGTCCAGATGGGCGGTTCGTTTTTTCGACCACGCTTCCTTTGCGCTCTGGAGTTGTTCTACAGCTAAATCGTGACGCTTGCGCTCCTCATCCACGTCCGAGCTTCTCATTTTCGAGAATATAAAGTTGCTACCCCGCTGAACGCCCAATGCGTTTACAAGCGCACCACCTATCATTATTCCGATCGAAGCCATTTTATTTCCATATTTTATTAACGGGTAATAATTCCGGCTTTAATTAGATAATCTCGGTCCAAACTGCACCCGTTACAACCCAAGGTCACGAGCCCTATGTCTCTCACAGTAAAGTCCAATTTGGAAGCAGGCCCTCCTAAGACCATCTTTCCTGCTCGAGCATACACGATACTGAGACCCGATATCACCACGGCGTGATAAAAAGCGCATTCACTATCATTTTACCCTCACGGTTCAGCAATTATTGCATATAAAAAGGGATCGCGTTTAATGTTTTTAAATGGGGGCGCATCCCTCAACACTGTTGAACGCGATTGGATTGGAACCGCATCCAACAGTGTTGGGGGTGTTTTTTCAATTTCAACCTTGTTGATGATTGTGGGTACCAGTTGTTGAAAACGGTAAATCACATACAGGGTGCCCACAACCGACAGACCACCAACAACAACCCACGGGATCCAATCAGTTGGAGCAATCGGTTTCGATCCAATAGCAATTGGGGGGAGAAACAGCTGCCACCCGGGTGCTTTGTCGCTCTGTCTCCAATTGCAACGGACCGTTTGGCCTCTCGAAGCTCGGCGAGTATTTTATCTTGTTTAGCTTTTCGTGTGGCAGCCGCTGCTCTCCCCAGCCGCCTGTTCTTTTGGGATTTTTTATATGCTGAATGTCATCCAGTGGCGGAGTAACACCTCGGGTTCGATTTGTGTTGGAGCAATCGGGTTCAACTCCGTCACTCTCGCAGGTGCGTCTTGTGTCATCATTTATAATATTAGGGCTTATAATTCGGTGGGCATGTATGTCCAAATTGACAGTGTTTGTACCGTGGTCAACGCGTTGTCAGCGGAGCTAAGTACATTCCAAACTTGTGAAAATAAATTGAGCAGCATACCGTCTAAAAAAGAGTGTGTCCTATAAAAGGGTCGTCTCTAGATCGTGAATCAACCCCGCGGTGTCCGGTATAGGGAGAAGTATACTACGGTGTAGCGTACAAATGAATAGCCGCCGATCCGAGAGTTTTTGTCATCTCCGCACCTAATTTGGATTCGTATCGCGCGTACATTGTATCGACCTCCGCATCTGACATCTTTATCCACTGACAAACTGAGAGAACCCTACTGAGATAATGATCCGATTGTCCCCCAGCAACCAGCGCAGCCAACCGCTCGCGTCGCGCCGCGTTTTCATTTTCTTTCTGACCGGTATCGGCAGTCGTGCTGACAGGTGTTCCTACAGTTTTCAGTCGTGTCGGCAGTCGGAGCGACTGTTTCTTCCATTTAGCTGATCGAGAAGTTTGTCGCAGTTCATTATTGTTAATTTTCTTAAAATTATTCTTACAAGTCTCATAAGTCTAACATATTGCGAAGCGCACAACCAGATACTTATGATCACCGTTATGCTCGCAATAAAGCTTGCAGCGGAGCAACAAATTCTTAGCAATTGCTCAGCATTGTTAAGCATTTTCTCAGCATTGTTAAGTATTTGTTAAGCATTGTTCAACATTGCTCAGCAATTGTTCAGCATTTGTTCAGCATTTACTCAGCAGTTAACTAATTAATTACATTATAAGCAGTTGGTTGATCAGTCTTTAGCAGAAGCTTGGTGAGTTTAGTTTCCGAAAGTATCTGTCGAACCTCCAGGCGCTCCTCGCGCGTTGGGATAATGTCGTTCTCTCTAAGACATTCATCGAATGAGTCTCGGTCCTTGCAGTGGAAGAGGGCGATCCATTTCGTTTGCTCGCGCAGATCCTTATTTTAGGACGGCGTTGTACTTCTGAGTGGAGATCCATACGCTTGCCTCGCATGGCGGCCCAGAAAAATGCGAGCTCATAGAGCATGTCCTTCTTTTTGGTCATCGCCCGCCTTGGCCGAGCAGTCGTCAATCACGAATAGGGTGGGCTCTCCTGGAATATTTGATAGAAGACACGCAGCCAACCGTGAAGCCTGTCGCCGGGGTCAACACGTATACCTCAGGGTCGGTCCATATCCACTGACGCCGCTGGTAAGTATCGTTGTGCCACACAGTGGGACACAGGATCACAATGTGACGAAAGCATCGCGGTAGGAGCCCTCTAGCAAGTCCCGAGGATGAAAACCGTTTTTTTCCGCCATCCTGTCTGCCCACATATTATTTAGCAGAGTGGGGCATCTCCAATCGTGAATTGGTATTGAGTTTTTAGTAGAGTGCTGAGAAACATATCGACCAATCTTCTATATTGAGTTGCGCGTCTGTAATTATATATAGTACACGTTCAATGGCCCGGCTCCATCCGCCTCTTTGGTTATCTAGATCGTCACACTCTTCCCACCCCGCTAGCGTTCTCAACTTGACGTCCGCTACCGTGCATTTCGTCGTCGTCGCTGGCTAGCCATAGAGCGTACTTGGTAGTCAGAAAATCCGAGAGGGAGACGTCCCGAGAGCTGCAGGTCTTTGGCAACCGCGCAACCTTCCCCGGGGAACGCTTAGAGCCGAAGCAAAATGTTTTCTTACTTCGTCCCACTGCTGGTGCGCGCGAAGACCCGCGCTGTAGAGTTGATTGGGTACTCCCTCAATCGTCACCTCTACCTTCGTGATTTTGGGGTTATAGAATTTGTCGGATTTTCTAGCACCGAGCGCGAACCGAGCCTCCTCGAACAGCATCAGTATACCTTTCATCGAGCGGGCGGGTACGTTGACATTAATATTCCACAATGTGTCGCCTTTGTCTTTCGTCATCTTGCAGTGGCGAAGAACTCGGTCGTAAAGTATGGCAACGTGCCCGACATACTGGGATCTGATCAATCGCGCGAGTTCGGGCATCGTGACCATGTCGTACTCCAGCGACACATTGTCGATCGTATACTTCGATGTCATGTCAGTGGCTATGATAAATCGGCCGTAGTCGTTGAACGTTAGTTCGTATTCGAGGCGGTCCGCCAAAGCGCTCTGATAGTATGGCATGTGGCTCTCCAGCAACTCAAAGTCGAGCGGGATGTAGAATCGGTTGCCGTAAGCGGCCGCGACCGCGTTGTCGCTCGCGACGTTATCTGTCTTGTCACCAGCCCCGATTCTAAGTCTGGTTACGTTCTTATTTCGACTGGTGTCAATACCCTGATATACTGCATTTTCGCGCTCTTGCGCCGTCTTCCACAGGTCCTGGTAGCAACGGTAAACGTCGCTGTCATCGATCGACATCACCTCATTACCAGAAATCTTTATCATGGTCTTCTTGACGATGGCGCGACCCAGGTTATGAACGATGGTTCGGTCCGCGTCCGTCGATGTAAGCGAAATAGTGAAAGTGAGGCGAACAGTCCCCGGCATAATGAAGTTGCTAGCTCCGAGGTTGGGGAAGCGGACTAAGAGCTGCTGGTTCTGGTCGATCGTCGATGGGTTGTTCGTAATAACGACACTCTGTCTCACGCCTTTTGCCCCGAGGGGTTCACGCAGTCTGCGATATGGATTGAATTTGCGACCGTATTGACTCGAAGACATAATGTATTAAACCTGTATGGTTTTGTCTTTAATATAATAATAATTATTAAAAAGATGGCTGGTCTCGATATTGGCATGGACGAATTCGGCAGAGACGATTACCTTGATGATTACGATATTGACACGGAAATCGGATCTACCGATTTCCGCGATGACGATGCCTTCTACGGCGTTGCCGAAACGAGCTTCATAGAGACACCCGAAACTCCGGCATGGGCGGGCGGTGCCGATATTCCTGCGGGGATCTCCAAGGGTGAGCTGGCTCCTCTCGGGGAAACGGATTCTCTGGTGAAACAGTGGGAGAGTATAGTGTCTAAACACGGCATCAAGGCCACGTTGGAGTTTCGCAGCACTAAAAGAGGAGACCTGTGGGTTAAATGGGGCAATAGCTGAAAGTTGCTGACGTACAAGAACGACCCGAACCGGTTCCTCAGCCCCTCTTCCTTGAGCCAATATGGAGTACTATTCGCTCGAGCTCTCGGATTGATCGGGGACCGGTCGCAGGTGCCTAAAAAAATGGTAAAAACCATGCAGGATACCGACGAAACGCTGGCGAAGACGGCCGCCGCTATAGAAACGAGCGATATCAGCGAGGTCCCTCGTATAGTCACCGACGCTATTAACACAGTGGAAACCACGGTCAACGAAATAAACGGCACGAAGTATAACCCACCGTTACCTCTTCGCGAACTCCTGGGACTCAATAAGGTTCTGCAAACGGGCCGTGGTGAACTAGTTAATAACCTCTCCAAACTCACTGAGCTGGACGAACATATCGAGCAAGAAGAAAGAAAACTTGGAGAAGCCCGTGGCGATAGAGAATCTACCGAGCGGATCAACAAACTCCTGCGGTCTTTGCGGGATGAAAGAG
Organism: Conchocele bisecta; assembly: GCA_029237695.1. Classification (NCBI taxonomy): domain Eukaryota; kingdom Metazoa; phylum Mollusca; class Bivalvia; order Lucinida; family Thyasiridae; genus Conchocele; species Conchocele bisecta. The sequence continues at coordinate 88,931,805 of CM055265.1, read as the reverse complement.
AAGCTCGTTTAGCGGCTGTCTCAATTAACCGTGAGACACTCTCTGGACAATTAAGTCGTAGACACGAATCAATCACGAGTATCCTATGCGAGGACACGACACTCGGTGAGCGTCTTCGCACTCTGTTCAGAGAGAAGGGCTTCACAATAGTAACCATCCTCACAGCTTTCACCATGATTATATCGACCCTAATTCTATCTATATCGTCTCTAGTTCTATCTATCACGGGTGGTGCGGCACCAGCACCCGCGCCAGCACCAGCGCCAGCACCCGCGCCAGCACCAGCGCCAACACCAGCTCCATCCGGTGGAGCCAAAGAATGGATAAAAAAACAACTAAAAGCCCTCGCCAACCTCCTGGCTAAATTAGCAGGAAATGTGGCTGCCGCGCTGCCTGGGTTGATAGGAGGTCTCCTCTCCTTCTTGTTATCTATATTATCAAAAACGGCCGGATGGCTCGCCAATAATGCTTGGGCTTTAATCGTGGCTATCGCCGGTCTCCTACTTTTAGCCTCCCGAGAGTTCCTAAATCCAAAGCACAAATAGTCCGACCGCCACAAGGGCAACGACTAGCCCTAATTTCTCCTCCTCGTGGGTTGTGACACTATTTGCCCCTGTTCCAATCCAATCGCGTTCAACAGTGTTGAGGGGGCAACTCAATTCGTGAATTGGGGGTCCTATTGCAGAGGGTGAAACAGGAGCGGAACTCGGTGGAACACTGGGTTCAAATGAACTTGATGGGGTGTCCAATTCGTGAATTGGGGGTGGTGCTTGCGGTTTTATGAAATCTTTTTCAAATTTATTTGAATTTCCACTGTTGAACCCGACCGTCTTGGGGGGAGTTTGATGATACCAGTGTTCACGTTCCCGTTGCGGCCGATTTTTTGATTGGTGGTTGCGACTACGATCTGATTATTGTAACCGTCAACCGGGTCGTCTCGTAGTATCATACTACTCGGCGCCATATAAAGACCTATTCCAAATGCGTATTCTACCGGGGTGCGGGCAGTCTGTAAAACGTCTTGATAATTCTGGATCGCCTTCTGGAGGTTCACCTTAGCTGAGATGGCGTCCTCGACAAGTGCCAAGAACTGTTTTTGTGCGTCAAAGGCCGTTCCCGTACCCAGTATAGCGCTGCGCGTTTGCTTCTGTGAGGCGAGGATTGCCCATACATATATGCGAATAGATTCGTTTAGGCGAATAACCCCAACCTGCGTAAATCCAGTGCTTTCATCTAACATAAATGTGGTCCACGCATTTCGCATCTGTGGAGTATCACCCAGGTCTAGGTATTCCACGTGGGCTACTTTAGTAGGCAGCCAATGGCAATCACCATCATTACACGCAAGTCCACCAAGCACTTCAGCACCGAACGTCATCTTATTCAACTTATAATTATATTTAGTCCATGTTGCCATTTTTCTAATTGGTGGTGGGGTGGCCCCTCGAGCGCTCCATAGCCCTGAGAAATATACTGGAACTTTATCCAGACGCTCCCCACTAACTAAGCCTTTAAGGTGAACTAACCCTAAACTGTTGGTTGGGGTATATACTTTCTGTCTCCAGTCGGCGTCTTTTGATACCCCAAATTCGCTACACAATCTTTCGAACGCCTTACGGTCGTATGTGCTGGAAATGGGATCCCAGCCATCGTCTTGAGGTAGTGGAATACCTAGTTCTTTGAGAATCCTCCTAATTGTGTAATACACGTGAAAGTTGTAGACACTTCGGAGCATGACATTTTTGGATGTCAAATGGTCTTGATGCGAAACTCCGCATCCGGCCGTTGCGCACCATACAGCGAAATTTAGCTGGTTCTGCCGGAAGTTCATATGGGAAAAATCCCAGCTTAGTATTACATCTTGACTAGTAGTCTTTGGAACTACATATTTCTCAAATACGTTAAGAAAATTGGTGGCAAAGCCACTTTTCAGTCTAACTGTTACAGTTGGGTGTACAAGGTGGTCAACAACGTCTTTGTGTGTGTATTTACCTCCGACCGCGTACTTTGCATTAGAGTTAAAGCTAAATGCTTGGGTATCCATTGAAAGATATTTATTATGTTTGCTTCTATCACTAATGTTCAAAATGAGAGTTGTGAACTTCAAAAGTCAATCGACAACTGCTGCGGAAAACGCCGGGTAGGCCTCAGATCAATCACCTTCACGGTTGGGTGGAAAAACGTGGGGAATGGCGAAGGGTTCGGCTACATTAAGGATAGACGAAGAGTAGGTGTAAATATGCCCCCCGGCCTTTGGAGTTCGAGATCCCTCCAAGCTTTTGTTGCGTCGGAGCTTGCTGGTAAAGCCAGCCTCACAATCTCGAAGGTTACCGGACTCGCGACCTTTACCGTCGAATCCGCCAACCGGGTATCGATCACCTCGGATTTGGCTGTGCGGCTTGGTTTTTCAAAAACATACGCCGATGACATCGATGGTGAAATGTTTGTCCCGGGTGAGCACATCGGTCATTACCCGGTGGACTTCACCTTCACAAAAACTCTCAGAGTGCACCTGGATCAGCTGAACACATCGTACAACACGTTAGACGGAGCTCCCAGCACATTACTAAAAACTGTGCCCGCCAGTGACTGTTTCTATGGGGAGACTGTGACCTTAGACTTCCCACACCTCGAGATGAAAGTTTTGGAATCGGGACACATTCATGAGTTGAAGATTTCTATTCTTGATGATCAAGCGAGAAAGTTGAATAACGATTACCTGATTTCGGTCGTTCTCGAAATAACCGATTAAACATTAATATATATATACATATTAATCATCAGCATATACGGTCCAGGTGGTTCCAACTTAGTTCCAACCCGTCGCGGCCGCAGCATACGATGAAGCCGCAATGAGAAGGCTGGAGAGGGGCGTATCACAGTCCCACACAGTTTTAACTAGGGCGGTTGAACAAATTAGAACATTGCAAGCTAGCAAACACGTCATAACAGTTTGTGCCGAGGAGCGGGGTTCACTAAGCGAGGGGGCCTACGAATATTCATTCGTTTCCAACGCGAGTAACAGATACGGGGGATACACCATGGCAGTGTCTGGGACGATTTTTCGAATGGCGGTCTGCTCGGTCAACTTTCGCGGACACGCCACTGCTGAAGTCCGAGTGAATGTCGTCCTGAATGGTGTAGAACAGAATATTGGCATCACCAAGCACGCGGGGCAGAGGTCATGGTTTATTATATTCGATGATGACACTACAATTAAAGTTTCGGCAGGTAGTGTTATTAACTTTGTTACAAAAATTGCCGACCAATCGGCTTCCTCCACTATTGTTACGCTGTTAATACAACTTGATTTATGATGAATGATGAGAAACTATATCCACACTTACCTTCGGGGACGGCCGACCCGGCATCCTTTAGGATGACCAGGATCGTCGAGATACAACATATTCTACAACACGAGGGAGAGACGCGGACGGGTTATGCGAAGAAATATAGACGGTCGGTCAATATATTAGAGGGGATGAGCACAGCGTTAGCCTCAGCATCCTTTATAAGCGGGGTGGGGAGTGTGTCTTTATTGTCAACAGTTGTCGCTGCAACCGGTGCGGCGCGACCTTGAGTGATGTAGCGGCGGGGCGGGACTGTTTTGCATGACGACCAGACTCGTGGGCCGAAAACTAGAGGCCAAGAGTCGAAAGCACGATCGAATAGCGGTTCTCGCGAGATCTAAGAAAAACAGTATCGACGTTATCGTGTCGAAAGCGATAGCCGACAACGATATATCAGATAGGGAGTTCAAGATGGTCGTCGAGGAGATGTCAAGGTATCAGGAGTTAAAGGGTACGATCCGGTCCAAGGCTCGACCACAAATTCTCGCGGACGAAGACGTAAAAAAACTCGTTATGGAGGGGAGGGCCGACGAGAGAAAAAATCTCCTCGCCCGTCTCGGGACGTGATATGATTATTCGCGTGTTTGAGGCAACAGCAGGATATTCCTCCACCTTACAGCCCAGCTGTTCCGACGGCCCCTCCATACGGAACATAAACCAAAAAAAATTAGGGCCACGTTACGACACCCACTGACCACCATACATTTCTATAAATGGTGTAACCATTTCTACGATATCACTTATCAAGAAATTGAAAAAAATATTACTGAACAGAACGAATTTATGTTGTAATCACACCAAGTTACAATGTTACAATTACACGGGTTATGAATATTTATAGCCGAGTTTATTTCTATGTAAACTGGCTATCTGAATTTATTTTTGTATCAACCTCAAGCGGTCGGATAGGAACGCCGTTGTCATGCAGTTGTTTACCATAGCGACCACATTTATAGGGATAGAAATAAATAAATAATTTTTTTAGCTCCAACCGCGGCGCGAACCCACGACCAACGTCAATATAGAGTGTCGCCTTAACCACACGACCACGAAGGCTGTTATGATAAACACTACCTAGTGTTGTACAATTATCGGTTTACACAGACGGTGTGTACACAGGTTATGTGTATTTATAGTCGAGGTTAACAGACGGTACACACACTGTTATTTATAGCCGAGTGTATTTCTCCTTATCGATGGTATGTAAACTGACTATCTGAAATTATTTTTCATCAACCTCGAGCGGTCGGATAGAAACGCTGTTGTCATGCAGTTGTTTACCATAGCGATCACATTTGTAGGGATAGAAATAAATAAATTAGCTATAGTGGAGGAGGAAAATGCCGTGTTGAAAAATAAACTATCACGCGCGGACGTATAGAATTATGCAAAATCCCCAATTGAACAAACATTTCTCTTCTTTTTTTTTTAGGAATTCTGCAAAATCCCCAATTGAACAAACATTTCTCTTTTTTTTTTCTTCTGTAATTAATTCGGCGGCCGGCGCATTATCGGGTGGCCGAAACCATTACAGATTTGTCACTTTATATTTCTGGCGTATATAACCTATGAGATTTATCTGTTCAATTGGACCTCTTTTCAACTTATGTATTTATGACACCGATTGTCACGTTTTTACTACTTTTTCGGAATTCAGTCCAATTGAACAAACATTTTTTTTTTTTTTCTTTTTCGGAAATAAATAATTAATTTGGCGTTATCATATTTTCTGTATATAACCTATGAGATTTATCTGTTCAATTGGAAAATACATCATGTTTTTACTACTTTTCGAAATTCAGTCCAATTGAACAAACATTTCTTTTTTTTTTTTTTTTTTTTTCTTTTTCGAAATGCAGTCCAATTTGTTATAATATTGTTTTGTTATAACCTATTAGATTTATATGTTCAATTGGAAAATACATGATGTGTTATGACACCAATTGTCACGTTTTTTGTGTTGGTGACCAGTTTGTGCTATTGGACGAAAACGGTGTTTTTCGGGGGGCGGTGGAGTAGTATATAGGGTGGGGAAATGATACCACCGTTAGGTGGTATCATTTTGACTCCCTATATACTACTCCGTTTGATAACAATGTAAATATTCTTTAAAATGACCACTTGTAAATATGGTTATATGTATGTATAGTAATTTTACTAGTATATTTGCAATCATTGCAGACACTGACCAGACTGCACAGATGCACTTGTCTCCAACATTTACACATTTAAGAAGTCCGACTTTGCCAGATTGTTGTTAATTTTCTTCCATTGTCAGGCGCGGATACAGGAGGGGGGGGGGGGGGGAGGGGTCCAGGGGTCCAGGGGTCCATGGCGCATTTTAGAGCAAATATCTTTACTCGCCAAATTTTAGGGGTGGGGGGGGGGGGCGCCGGGTTTTCCCCTACGTGAATCCGCCCTTGTTTTTAGCATGGCTGTTTCTTTGTTTACAAAGGCGCTGAATGTACTTTTTCTGAAACACAACAAAACTAAATTGCACATTTCATTTTCAAATTAATTATTCCCGACGAGAGAATATACTGCCGGTATTTGTATCGGGACATGTAACAATTATACAACCATGTATGTTACATCTCCACATTTTCCCGGCAGTGGCGGTGGTGGCCAGTCGAGGGAGTGGGGGTCAGCGCAGCATTTTCCCATAGACCTGCTACCTGCTAGTACGGGGTACATGTACATTAGCCCGTCCGCCAGTAATATTGGCTACACAGGAAAATGTTCTTCCCGCTTTCTGAGATGTAAATTTAATTCCGAGAGTCGGGGAATGGACAGTCGATTTTTATTTTGTTTAAAAATGTCCGGGGGTGTCCGACTACCCTCTAGACCCCTGAAGTCATTGTTTGTGCAGCCATAAGCCTATACAAATTCTGGTCATTCATTTCTACAGAAATAAAATGCATTTGTTTCAATCACCAATACGGTGTGCATATAATTTACAATTTCCAACACCAGGAATGCCGTTTAGTTTTTTGGTCTTTTGTGACGTATTGTCTAAATCAATAAGTGACGTCACAATTAACTGTAAATGACGTCAATTCTGAAATAATTACAATGTATCTTTCTGACGACACACGTATATGAATCTATTATGGAGATGGTGGCAAATTACGAAGCCGCAGGTCGGTTAATTATAGATTTAAAATCGATAGTTGTGCGTTTGTTTGGTTCACTACATGTACATATCATAGTTTTATTCTGATGAATGTTTGATAGTATACATACTAACACTTGTAGATACATTTAGTGTAACTTATCAGCAAATACAGTTTACAGCAAGAACAGTCAATGAGTCTATGAACACTCATTTCTACTGTAGGCTGTTAAGTTGCATTGTACAAACGTCGCCGTTTGAATAACGTCATTTTCTCGATGACGTTACGTTTTTTTTCGTGGGTGATTCACTTGGTGCTACAAAAAGTGAGATAAAACAAAAACTATTAAACATAATTGCATTTTCTTTTTCAGAATATTGTTTTTGAAAGGAGTCCGCATCAGAAACTGTAAAAAAATGCAAATCGAAAATGTTGTCATTAAGGCCGGTTTTCACAGAGCGCGGCCCATATATATTATTTTGAGATAGTCTCAAAATTTGGTGGCCATTTTGAAGATCATTGTGCATAATATAATAAATAAAGCATGCATTAAAGGTACACGCCCACTAAGGAGGCACAACATGTTCTTTACAGGAATTAAATAAGTGTATAATTGTGTCACTATTCGCCCAGTTCTAAACATTACAAGTGCCCGCTATGCAAATATAATCATTTATTAATACATATGTTACTGATATTGACGCGCGGTGGTATCAGGCTATTTTCATATGCAAATGAGGCATTATAGTTTTTAATTATTTATACTTATTAAATGCGTCACCTGAATTAAATTTTGTATACAGATTATAACGTATGGTCATTGAACATCAAACAATAACTACAGAGAATAAATAGTAATGTCCGTTAACATTTTAAGGAAACACGGTTATCGCCCCTGATATCAGGGTGACCATTTACGTCTGATAAAAAATGTATATTTGTAATGTCTTCTAATAACCCCAATATTATATTCGAATATTGGTATTCTAAATGTTCTACATGTTTGCTCAGTTTAGAGAGGACGCCATTTTGATTGTATTACATTTCACAATTTGGATTATATGATTTGTTAGTTATATTCAGTACGTACGTTTCTGCACATATTTTTTCCTGATTAGTGTAGTGGATTTTGCACTAGTTTTGATTTTTGTAATTTTTGCGGCCATTTTGGAAGCCATCTGGATTCCTGGATTAAGCTCCAGTGGGATTCATGGGAGTTTTGATATGTTATTACTAATGCTATTTTGGCAATTTTCTGAAAAATTCAGCTTTGGCTTATTTTTTTCCCGATCTCGACCCTAATACTCTTCGCCGATATAGTCGTTGATATGAAGAAGAATATTTTATTGCATCGAGGCAACTGCCTCATGAGCATACATACATGACTATGGTATAATATACGTACAATGCAAGATGGCGTACATTGGTAAACTACTAAATATAATAAATGCAGAAACACCACAATCGTGGCAAATAGGCAAATAGATTTCAGACCATGCCGCGACCACTAATACATATAGCTGTACTTGTGTCATACACTCATGTACATCGCACAGTCTCCGCTTACTGATCAGTGTGTACAAAGTGTTATAGCTCGTATTACTTTTAACAATAAATGAGAAATAGACATACATACACATAGAAATACACATGTACACACACATGCATACATGCACATACATGTACACACATATACGCACATATACACATCCATATACATGTATACATATCTTATTTCTAAATGTGGTATAGTATTACATGTCTATATACGTACATATAGACACATATACATATGTGTACATACACTCACATAAAACAATGCATCAGTGGTAGTGTCATGGCATGAACGTTCTTTCCCTCAGACAGGAATACTTTGATCATACATTGTATTCCAATTGTCGTTTTAAAGTAATATTGCACATATAATACATGTATCTACTTTCCACACAAGTATATGATAATTTAACGAAGCAAAGCATACAAAGCTTACTAGTAGTTAAAGAATGTTTAAATTATTATAATGATGGGTTAAAATCTAAACTCGGCATATTTTATACTAGAGGGGGCGTGCGCCGGACACACTTCCACCTTGATCCGCGCCTGATAGTACTGCGGTAGAAATCAATTTAGTCTTCAGCACTCGTGAGACACTCGTCTCGGCAGACGCTTTACTTTATTGCCAGTGGGAATTATTGGGTGTGAAGCGATTGTTAAATGTTATGGATTATTTCCCTGGCGAAACGTGTGTAATTCTAGATCCCCTCATGTATGGCCGACATAGTTACCCTATACGCGTCTAAATGTCAAAAGTGGGGTTAAACCATCGTTTATCGAAAAAGAATACACAATACACAAACGACTACTGGACATTGTATGCTTCCCGTAATTTTATCGTCAGTATAATAATAATAATCGGATACTTTCCATTCGTTGTTGGCTTTAGTTAAATTCTACATATTTGTATGTGATATTGTGGAAAAATGAAAGTAAGAATAAGGCGATTATTCGTTGGAATAATGCTCATACACGCATTTGGATTAACAGTGTATATTATTGCTAATGGAGTTTCTCTTATTCGAAGTGACGGCAGTAACATAGAATTATTTGAGTTACACGGGACGAACTTTACTGATTTTAAGCGAGATACGCCACATACCGAAGACATATTGAGAGACAGGGTGCTGGTTACAAGCAGTACGCTTAACATAAACATTCTTGATTTAACCAATGGTACGGCGGGAGAGTGCAATCCTCAGACAATCGTACGACCAGGAGGTTACCGGTTTGGAACGGCCGATGACTGGTGGCAGTCGCTGGACACTGACAAACGTATGCACTTATTTTCAGCATATCTTCACAACGATGGACGAGAAATTCGCGTGATTGGGCTCAAGATAAGACAACAATTTAACATTGAATGCCAGCTTTGGTATGATGGAACGCCTACACCGCGCGTTCAGCACTCCGTGGCCACGGTAAAACAGCTCGCGGATGGAGGAAGGAGGTAATCACTGTCGGTATTGTGATACGGTTGAGAGTTTCCGTGAGGCGGACAGGGTATATACATGTCGCCAAGATGGCGTAGCGGAATGACAGTAGATAAGTGTCAGTTTAATTAAATATTATACAGCTTACATGACATTATTAGCAACATATCTGGTATGTAGAAACGCAGAAATGAATATGCTGTCCAACGATCACGCTCACATGTATGCTTGCAAAGATGATACCTTTTTGTACGTGAATTTTGAATCGAGGGAGCGTGATGAAAGTGCCAATTTCTGGATAACTAACACGTGTTATTGTCCCTTTTCGGTGGCTATATCGAGTAAATACTGTCTAAATGATCCGTGGAAAGTGTCAGCTCTCTACATGCAGGATATGACATGTTTTAATGGCATTTTCTGATTTATGTCGTTATGGTTTGTACCGCCTGTTACGGTATAGAGTTTTCGTAAGCAACTGCATAAAAGGATACGGTGTTGCGCGAAAACAAGCTACGGTTTGTACCGGTGAGACAAAATAGATATATGGTGTGTCGCACATTTCTTTTCAGAGCCAGCTGGCATAAGGTGTGTTGATTACAGCATCGTTGGCCGTCAGTTGCTCGTTTTCTCGTATTATAATTGTATCCCCCGGACTCCGTCGGGACTCCGTCGGGGGATACTATGGATTTGACAGCGCGCCGCGTCCGCGTCCGCGTCCGCGTCCGCGCCGTCCGCGTCCGCGTCCGCCGCAGACACTTCTTGTCCGGAGCATAACTCGAACACCCTTTGGAATATTTTCATGAAACTTCACACATGCATAGACCACGACCCAAAGGTATGTCGCGCACAAGAATGACAACTCTTGCATAGCTAATTTTTGAGTTATCTCCCTTTTTTTTTTGTTTTTTTTTTCTCGTACTGATTTCGTGTCCGGAGCATAACTCCACCACCCTTTCGAATATTTTCATGAAACTTCACACATGTCATAGACCACTACCCTGAAAGGTTTGAGTCGCGCACAAGAATGACAACTCTTGCATCGCTAATTTTTTAGTTATCTCCCTTAGTTTCGCGCACTGATTGACCATAACTCGACCACCCTTTGGAATATTTTTATGAAACTTAACACATTCAATTAGACCACGAACCGAAGGTGTGTCGTGCACAAGAATGACAACTCTTGCATAGCTAATTTTTGAGTTATCTCCCTTTTTTGTTTTCGCTCACTGATTTCCTGTCCGGAGCATAACTCGACCACCCTTTGGAATATTTTCATGAAACTTCACACATGCATAGACCACGACCCGGAGGTGTGTCGCGCACAAGAATGACAACGACAACTCTTGCGTAGCTAATTTTTCAGTTATCTCCCTTTTTTGTTTTGCGCACTCGACAAACTGGACAATAATGCATGAAGACCTGTTTTCTCGTCTGCTCTGTATACCTTTTCTCGTGTGCTCTGTACACCTTACCTGTAGAGAGAACAATAGAAACTGGGAGAACCATGTGCTAAGCATGGGCTAGCATGTGCAGATGTCCAGTGCTTGACCACTGCTGACCAGGTAATTTATACAGGTAAATCACTACATTGGGTACTGTGTTGAAAATATTGTGGCATTATGTGGACCTCTGCAGATATATGTAGATAAATATAGGACTATTAAAAAAAATCTGGTCTCCAATAGCAAGCATTATTATTTTTAAACTTTTTTTTTGTCTTTTTTTATTTTTTTTTTTTTTTCATTATTTTTTTTCATTTTTTTTTTTCAAATTATTTTTCAATTTGACTGGAAAAAAAATCTGGGCTCCAGTAGCAAGCATTGTTATTTTTAAACAAACTTTTTTTTTTTCATTTTTTTTTTCATTTTTTTTTTGATTTTTTTTTTCAAATTATTTTTCAATTTTTGTCCAGTAGCATAAGGTCGTAAGTGCTATATACAGACTATTCACCTGTGCATGTGCTAGCATGTGCAACTGACCACTGACCACTTACAGGTAATTTATACAGGTAAATGATTATATTACATTTCCGTAAACTGTTGAAAATATTGTGGCATTATGTGGACCTGTGCAGATATATGTAGGACTATTCAAAAAAATTCTGGGCTCCAGTAGCAAGCATTATTATTTTTAATTTTTAACCTTTTTTTCATTTTTTTTTTTCATTTTTTTTTCAAATTCTTTTTCAATTTTTGTCTAGTAGCATAAGGTCGTAAGTGCTATATACAGACTATTATCATATAATAAAACAATTATTGACTAGTGAGCCATAGAATATAATCTGATATTCTATGGTTCACTAGTCAATAATTGTATAATATGTTCGGGCCAGTAAAAATTGCTTTCGGGCCCAGGCTCGAGGTCAAGGCGGGACAAGGCGAGGCATCTGATTCCGCGGAATTCTTGTTTACTTATCTCCCTTTGTTGTTTCGTGCTCTGATTTTGTATCCAGAGCATAACTCGAACACGCATATACGCATTGCTCTCTAATGGTCCTCTACCGCCCTGTGCCAAATCCACGTTCGTTCTGCCCCCGTCAAGCCCAGGGTCAAGGTCACATACTTAGTGCTTCAAAAACATTAACGCTTGGGTAAATATCTTATACTTTCTGATTTATTTCATGGATCATGGATCATCTTCATATTTCATATACGCATTGCTCTAATGGTCCTCTACCGCCCTGTGCCAAATCCACGTTCGTCCTGCCCCACCAATCCCAGGGTCAAGGTCACATACTTGGTGCTTCAAAAACTTTAACGCTCAGGTAAATATCTTATAATTTTTATTTCCATTCACGGATCAACTTCATATTTCATATACGCGTTGCTCTAATGGTCGTCTACCGCCCTGTGCCAAATCCACGTTCGTCCTGCCCCCGCCAAGCCCAGGGTCAAGGTCACATACTTAGTGCTTCAAAAACTTTAACGCTCAGGTAAATATCTTATAATTTTTATTTCCATTCACGGATCAACTTCATATTTCATATACGCGTTGCTCTAATGGTCGTCTACCGCCCTGTGCCAAATCCACGTTCGTCCTGCCCCCGCCAAGCCCAGGGTCAAGGTCACATACTTAGTTGCTTCAAAAACTATGTCCAATCCAGTTTAAATAATCTCAGTAAAAATTTTAATCTCAGGTAAATTACTTATAATTTTTCTTTCCATTCACGGATCAACTTCATATTTCATATATGCGTTGCTCTAATGGTCCTCTACCGCCCTGTGCCAAATCCACGTTCGTCCCGCCCCCGCCAAGCCCAGGGTTAACATCATATACTTAGTGCTTCAAAAACTTTAACGCTCAGGTAAATATCTTATAATTTCTGTTTTCTTTCACGGATCAGCTTCATATTTCATATAGCATTGCTCTAATGGTCCTCTACCGCCCTGTGCCAAATCCACGTTTGTCCTGCCCCCGCCAAGCCCAGGGTCAAGGTCACATACTTGGTGCTTCAAAAACTTTAACGCTCACGTAAAAGAAAATTTTGACTTGCAATTTGGCCTCATTTATTATCAAAGCGATATGTGGGACATCCGTGTTCTATGAACACATTTTCTAGTTTATTAAACTTCACACATGCATAGAAGATGACCCAAAGGTGTGTCGCACGTAAGAATGACAACTCTTGCGTCGTTAATTTCTTAGTTATCTCCCTTTGTTGTTTCGTGCACTGATTTCGTGTCTGGAGCATAACTCGAACACCCTTTGGAATATTTTTATGAAACTTCACACATGCATAGACCACGACCCTAAAGGTGTGTCCCGCAAGAATGACAACTCTTGCATCACTAATTCTTTAGTTATCTCCCTTTGTTTTTCCGTCACTGATTTTGTCTCCGGAGCATAACTCGAACACCCTTTTTTCAAACTACTTGTGTATCTGGGGAGGGGGATACACATGCGCTTGTCGACAAGCGTCCATTTCTAGTTATATAACAAGGTCAAATGTCCACTCATGATGGCAGTGCTTAACCCGCTCCCGCGACTAGTTGTTCAGTAGGATGCGGGACAATTGGGTTCAGGCTGCCCTCCCTTCCGTCTTACACAGGACATCTCACCGATTGGCAGGAGTGTATATATAGCAATAGTCCATTCATGTACGTACGTATCGGCGTATATATGGTACATACGGTAGTAACACATATTATTGTTAATAACTTATGAATGCCTTCATCAATTTTAATAGTAGGCCACAATGTGTGCCTACAGGATGGTTCTTGGTTTCACACAAACCCCACAAATGGAAGGCACGGTGACACAGATTTAACTGAAAGACAGAAACGCTTAAAATTAGACAAAAATATAAAGAGGAAGTATCCACACTTGTAACAGAGTATATCGAAAATAAGAAAACAAAACTGTTCCAAATAATGACAAATTGCTATGATTATAGTTCAACCCTCATCTAACGACCGCCCCCCCCCCTCCACCCCATCCCAAATAATAAACATGCAAACACAATTCCTGCTGATTGTTAGTCTATTTGTAAAGCCAATTTGATTTTCTGAAATCATCCAAACACAAAGTAAAATTGATATAATAATCTCAATTGACGAAAATGACTATTCTCACATGTGAATTTTTCGTAATTTAGTACTCAAAAATACAAAGATTTTTTCACTTCAAACATTCAATAAAAGAGGTATTATTCTTAAACACCACACAATAAAAATTATAATAAGCATTCCTGTGAACAATTTAGTTAAAGGTACATGCCCAGTCAGTAAGCACAAAATATTCTTTTTAGGAATTCAATAAGTGTATAATTGTGTCACTATTCCACAAGTTCTAAAAATTACAAGTGCCCGGAAAACAGATATAATCATTTAGTAATATTTATTTTACTGATAGTGACGCGCATTGGTATCAGACTATTTTCATATGCAAATAAGGCATGATATTTTTTACTTATTTATACTTAATATTTTAAGGAAACATGGTTATGGCCCCTGATATCAGTGTGAAAATGTTCGTATACAATAAAATGTATAATAATGCCAATCAATACGTGGGGTAATGGTGAATGAATGTTTATTTTGCCAGAAAATGTAATACGTACAGAATATACAAAAGTACATGTATCTGTATCACTATATTATAACCTGCTTCATGGGCATGTACCTTTAAAGTATGATGTACAAACAAAATAAAAATAAAAACATGCAAACATTGCATAAAATAGACAGTATGTACTGAAACGATTTAACATTACGCAAACATTGTATTAGCGAGCGTACCCCCACTACACCCCCAGTTACCTATGTAAACAGTGGGTCTAGTGAGGTACCCGCGCAATAGGTAATGCGGTCAAATAGGTCACGATGCAGTGACTATTTTCGATCAATAACTTATGTTGTAAGCGATTTTAATGTGTATTTTCAATATTTGTATTATTAAAATGTATCATATCGGTACTCCTTTAAGTAATATTTGTATATTTTAAATGTATTGATGTTCTCATGAAGCGCATGAATATAAGTATTAATTAATCCAGCTTATATTGAGGCAAATCACACATCCTTAAAACATAGTGCTGGAGTATAAACCATATTATCGTATATTATTCATAAGTATTATTAAACATTAATTACAATATGTATGCATATTATTAAAACAGTAGATGCTACCGCTGTTTCGCTATATGTGATATTTATAACAAAATATTTGTATTCGTCCGCGTACGGATTTCTGTCACACAAAGCACCATTTTCAGTTCATATTTTGACCTGTGCATATGAACCGGACTAACTTTAAACAACGCTCGATTCCTTCCAATTCAAATTTCTGTGGAGAATGTTCAGACTAACTACATAAATAATGCTGCTAAATAAGTGTTAACGGCTGGAACATATGGTCATCATTAAAAGGAAGAAACCACAGTCGTATTATTGAAAAATAAGATTTACCTGAGACCACATGGGGGCCGCCATTAATCCAGTGTAAACAATAGACCGCGTGATCCCATTCCATGAGTAGCCACCGCTTAGTGAAACGGTGTGCTAATCATGATAGTATGTACCCCAATAATTGGAAACGGTTTGAATTTCTCGGTAAAAACTACGAAAATCATAAAAAAAATAACGATGTATATTTAACATTGGATACGCGTAAACGGTATTACTCTCTCATCGGATCGTCGGTTGTCGTCGATAGCGATTTAACGTACTGATCTGGTCTTAATTTATTGTCAACTTTCAACGTCATTTACAGAATATATGGCTGATTTTGGAAATAAATAACGGCAAATTACGATGACGTCTGCTCTGAAATATCTGTCAACTTGCGGACGTAATTTAAAGAAATCGATTATATTTTAATAAAGTGACTAATCTGTGACTAATTACGAATTTATGTATGGTCATTGGCTACACCCGACATATTACACAGATCTAATTATAAATGCACGTCGTTTTGTGTGGAAAAAAAATCAATAACGCGCAGTCGAAACTTCACAGTTATGGTCCATTGGTGAAGCCTTTTCAGATTTGTTAAAACGGAGATCGTCACTAATCCAAGATGGCCGCCGTCTAAAAATAGCACAGATTCTTCAAACATCTTTTTCTCAAGAACCGCCAACCGGATTTCGACGAAACTTGGTAGGAATGATCGATGTACAATGCTCTTTCAAATTTGTTAAAACTGAGGTCGTCGCTAATCCAATATGGCCGCCGTCTGAAAATAGCACAACTTCTTCAAAAATCTTCTAGTTAAGAACCGCCAACCTGATTTCGACAAAACTTGGTAGGAATGATCGATGTACAATGCTCTTTCAAACTTGTTAAAATGGTGTCACCGGGGTCAAACATGGGTGAGGCCCGTGAGGTCAAATTTCGGTCATCATCATGTAATATATCAAATCGAAGGTATCAACGAGGCGATCACTCTGGTGCATATATTGTCGAAATCTGATGGTTATGTCATCCAAGATGGCCGCCGAAAGGTCAAAAGGTAGTTCTTTTATTAGAGATTTCAAAATTCTTCTTCACACGAACCGCTTGGCCCATGGTGGCCAAACTTCACACTTATGGTCCATTGGTGAAGCCTTTTCAAATTTGTTAAAACGGAGATCGTCACTAGTCCAAGATGGCCGTCGTCTAAAAATAGTACAAATTCTTCAAACATCTTCTTCTCAAGAACCGCCAACCGGATTTCGACAAAACTTTGTAAGAATGATCGATGTACAATGCTCTTTCGAATTTGTTAAACGGTAACCCCGGGGTCAAACATGGGTGTGGCCCGTGGGGCGAAATTGCGGTCAAATTTTATTTTTGACCTAATATGGTCATGTCATATATCAAATCGAAGGTATCAACGAGGCGATCACTCTGGTGCATTTATTGTCGAAATCGGATGGTTATGTCATCCAAGATGGCCGCCGAAAGGTCAAAAGGTCGTTCTTTTATTAGATATTTCAAAATTCTTCTTTACACGAACCGCTTGGCCCATGGTAGCCAAACTTCACAGTTATGGTCCATGGGTGAAGCCTTTTCAGATTTGTTAAAATGGAGCTCATCGCTAATCCAAGACGGCCGCCGTCTAAAAATAGCAGACATTCTTAAAAAATCTTCTCATGAACCGCCAGCCGGATTTCGACGAAACTTGGTAGGAATGATCATGTACATGCTCTTTCAAAGCTGTTAAAATGGTGACCGCGGGATGATAAATGGGCGTGGCCCGTGGGGTCAAATTGGGGTCAAATTTTATTTTTGACCGAATATGGTCATGTCTATATCAAATCGAAGATATCAGAGAGGCGATCGCTCTGCTACATTTGTTGTCGAAATTGGATGGTCATGTCATCCAAGATGGCCGCCGAAAGGTCAAAAGGTCGTTATTTTATTAGAGATTTCAAAATTCTTCTTCACACGAACCGCTTGGCCCATGGTGGCAAAACTTCACAGTTATGGTACATGGGTGAAGCATTTTCAGATTTGTTAAAACGGAGGTCGTCACTAATCCAAGATGGCCGCCTTCTAAAAATAGCACACATTCTTAAAAAATCTTCTTCTCATGAACCGCCAGCCGGATTTCGACGAAACTTGGTAGGAATGATCGATGTAGAATGTTCTTTCAAAGGTGTTAAAATGGTGACCCCGGGGGTCAAAAATGGGCGTGGCCCGTGGGGTCAAATTGGGGTCAAATTTTATTTTTGACCGAATATGCTCATGTCTTATATCAAATTGAAGGTATCGATGAGGCGATTGCTCTGGTGCGATATTTGTCGGAATCGAATGATTATGTCATCCATGATGGCCGCCAAAAGGTCAATTTATTCGAGATTTTGAACTTCCTTTTTCGCAGGAACTACATGGCCGATGTTGGCCAAACTTCATAGTAAGTTAAGATCCTTGGGTGAAGCATTTTCAGATTTGGTAAAATCAGTCATCGCTTAATCCTAGATGACCGCCATCTAAAAATAGCACAATTTTTTTAAAACACGTATTAACTCAATGTCGCATTCTCCTCTGGTGTTCATGGAGTCAGGTGAGCGAATTAGGGCCATCATGGCCCTCTTGTTTATTTTAAAGTTTTAACTCACTGTAATGCATTTCACTAAATTGCTAACAATGTAGTAATCATGGGTGTTACTATCTACCAGTCTGTTTCGATATATTTTAACACTGACTCCACATAGTATGTACAGGCTGTGTGGGCTAGTTGATAAGGAGCTACATGCATATTGATCATAATTTAGATCACTCGTATGATGACATTATATCAGGAATCTTCGATCAGGACATTTTGTCACAATCAACTATCTAATACATCAGGATGATGTTGAAAAGGTATATAATAAACTGTACAATTGATCAACAATGATTTGAACATTTTGACAAATCTAAATTCAGAAATAAGTCCAGCAGTAACTAACACAACTTAATGGCGAAAATAAAATTTGTATTTACTCAATTGAAAACGTATATATTGATGCTGATTAAAAACAAAATGATAAATGTGAAAGCAATGAAAATGGCCAAAATTACTTTTCCCAATTTCTTTGCGAATTTTCATCACATACAATTTTTGTTTATACTTTTACTCTTCAATAACATGGTAGCCTTCCAAATAATGAGAACAATAGTTATCCCTATACATCGATAAATGATAGGTCATAACAAATAATATTATATATACATGTATATATAATGTATTACATGTATTCAAAAATATGTAATTTTCTTTTAAAGTACGTACATGTATATGACTTTATGTCACGTAAGTTGTCCGATAAAGATACATGAAATGTCAAGGTATATGTATGCATCTGCCGATAGTATTACCCATGTGCTATTGTTATCTCATCAACATTTATATCTGACATATTATGTTTTTCAAAGGCAAAGCACCCGTGTCAAATGCAATTCATGAAACTAGTTAAGGCCACTATCTGATAAATATACAAATTGTATATTTTTCATTGCTTCAACATATGTATGATCGATTTATATTATTCACTGAGAAATCCGGTAACCCACTGAAAATCACTAAATAACATAACATGATTAGTATGCTTTACAGTACTCTCACTATATATAAATCCTGACGTTTTATTTTGTTTTAGATTTGCATGAAAATAATTAACATTCTGTTAGATCATGCTGTTATCTCCCAAGAAATATAGTATTATTTAAATAGAAATATGCACGTGGTCGTTGGCCCGGTAACACTATAAATCTGCCCCTTAAACATTTACTGATGAATTCGCGTGGCAAATGATCTCATAATTTCTCTGAAACAAAGTTATATTTTTAACAAAATATGGTTACCTGAACAAATTCTATAAGAAAAATAAGGATACTAGTACATCTTGCAACATGTTAGCATGTTCCATCTTCTTTTGTGTTATCTTGAATAATTCCCTCTGATTACTAACATAACAACATTGACTGACTGGTTAACTGCTATAACTTAAGTTGCAAGTTGAATAAACAAATGGAAACATCAATACTACATACAATATATCATATGTGTTATATAAATGACAATGCCACACATACTATTGCTTTTCAATTACGGCAGCAGTACTCGCGTGTGATTCTACAAACAACGCTGGCGAAGATGTAGCTTTCTGATTTCAAAGTGTCGAAATAAATAGGCAGAAACGTACGGAAGTGTATTTAGGACATGGTGAGAATTATATTTTGATATTTTGCAAGGACAGATTGCAGTAGTTCGCTAGGACAGATTAAAGTTCGCTAGGACAGATTACGTTTTTTGCTAGGACAGATTAAAGTTCGCTAGAACAGATTACGTGTTTCGCTAGGACAGATTAAAAGTTCGCTAGGACAGATTAAAAGTTCGCTAGGACAGATTAATGAATATTGTACAGATTTTCTCAATGGGCATCCTTATGTATCATTGTCCACGCAATAACGTTAGTTCTAATTGGCCGACCGTAACCAAATTCGGTATACAGCTTTGTCACGACCGGTATTTATACCCCCGCAACGAGTTGTTGGGGTATACTGGAGTCAGGTTGTCCGTGCGTGCGTCCGTCCGTGCGTCCGTAAACTTAACATCAGAGATATATTGTTATAACTTCTATTTCCTTCATCTAAAAGGCTCTACTACCATGCTGTGCCAAATCCACGACAGTCCAACCCCCGCTGATCCCAAGGTCAAGGTCAAATACTTAGTATCTTTACAAAACTTAACATCAGAGAAATATGTTATAACTTCTATTTCCTTCATCTAAAATGCTTAATATTTCACACATGCATTCCTGTAAGGCTCTACTACCATACTGTGCCAAATCCACGACCGTCCAACCCCCGCTGATCCCAAGGTCCAGGTCAAATACTTGGTCTCTTTACAAAACTTAACATCAGAGAAATTAGTTATATCTTCTATTTCCTCCATTACAAATTCTTAATATTTCACTCGTGCATTCCTCTAAGGTTGTCCTATCATGCTGTGACAAATCCACGACCGTCCAACCCCGCTGATCCCAAGATCAAGGTCACAACATACTTAGTCTCTTTACAAAACTTAACATCAGAGAACTATGTTATAACTTCTATTTCTTTCATCGAAAATTCTTAATATTTCATGCACGCATTCCTCTAAGGCTATACTATCATGCTGTGACAAATTCCCGCTGATCTCGAGGTCAAGGTCACATACTTAGTCTCTTTACAAAACATAACATCAGAGAAATCGGTTATAACTTCTATTTCCTTGCTCGGATCTGCTTCACATTTCACACACGCATTGCTCCAATGGACCTCCACCACCCTGTGACAAATTCACGTTCATACCGCCCCCGCTAAGCCCAGAGTCAAGGTGACAAGCCCACACACTTGAACAATTTTACATATTTTAGGGGTACCTGGGCCCACGCGGGGGGTATTCCGTAAGCCTCGCTTACTGACAAATCTAGTTCATTGAAGGAATGGCAAATAGTGCAGATCCTGATCAGACTGTGCGGATGCACAGGCTGATCTGGATCTACACTGGTCGCAAATCCAATAAGCCCCATTTCTCCAGTCACCGACACATCGAGTCATTGTGAAGCATTGTCTGGATATTCCAACGTGTCCAGAAATTCATCCTAGCTAAAGTGTCAATATTAGCGAACGATATTGTCAGGGGCGGATCTGGAGGGGTGTTCAGGGGTTGCCCCCACCCCCCCCCCCCCCCCCTCCCCGTTCAGCCACGGAGATCACAGTTTACCACCAGTTGGAGTCTGAATTTAAATGCCGTAACACATAGGAAAGTGCATTTCTGGACATCTAGATTTCAACATTTGTCCGGGGGGGGGGGGGGGCATGCCCCCGGACCCCTCTAGCTTTCTCTCGCTTCACTCCGTGCAGCTCGTAAATAGGACAACACCCCCCCCCCCCCCCCCCCCCCCCCCCCGCCGTTCCCCAAATGCTGGATCCGCCCCTTATTTTAATTCATGCGAGCGAGGTATTGAGGACCCAT
Organism: Conchocele bisecta; assembly: GCA_029237695.1. NCBI lineage: Eukaryota > Metazoa > Mollusca > Bivalvia > Lucinida > Thyasiridae > Conchocele > Conchocele bisecta. Next base: position 88,910,430 of record CM055265.1, on the reverse strand, counting down.
GTGGTCCCTGATCATCCAATGATTCATGCATAATTGCTTTTCTACTAAATGGGACGGGATATAAGCATAACATACATGTGCACATTCTCCTCTTACTATATCCTACACAGTGCATGGAGTTAGTTGCCATGTCGGCCATCTTAGTGTGTACCAGCCATCACCTAATTTTACTTCTTATTGCGTTTGACACATACCACTCTGATTCATGACAAACACATGACAGGGAAGCCATAATCATACAGCATGCTATACTTTGTTTCCATCAATTTGATATACAAAGTCTGATATCTGAAGGGTTTGTTGACCCTTTGTTCAAATGTTTGAGAATTCAGTAAATATTGTGTAACAATAAGAACAATGCACAGTGCTGTAGATATATACATGTATACCTGTGACATGTAAGATTTTACTACATTAAAAACAAAAGGTCATATTCTATATAGTCAGTCCTTAAGGACCCGTTCTATACCTGATCATCCTTTAATTCAAATATAATTGCTTCGTAATTGTGATGGAATATTTGTATAACATATATGTGAACACTGCCTCGTTACCATGGTTACTGTATCCTATACGCACATGGAGTGGCCAAGTCGGCCATCTTTGTGTGTTCCAGCCATCAGCCAGTTTCGCCTCTTCTGACGTTTGACAAGAACTGACCATGAAAAGTAGAACATATATTATAATGTAGCTAATAATACATAGAAAAGCCAGGACAACATACTCCTGTCACAATTATATTACACCAAGCCAGGCCAACGGACTCTTATGAATTATATTCTACCTAGATGTACTTCAAGTCAGATAATCTCAAAATGTTCAAAAAGCTATGACTGACGTGTACAATAGTGTCTAATAATAGAGTAAAGTAGTGGGTATATAGTTTTATGTGTTGGTGGTTAGCCAGTTAAAGTGATACACTCTGACATTTTCTGTGTATGAGGTTATTTACAATAGTCATCCGTGTTGTTAAACAAAACAGGCACACAACTCTCCAGAAAACTTATTTTACAGTTTGGTGTAATATAACTGACTCCGTTGACCTGGCTTTTATATTTATAATTACAATATATCATATGTCCTACGTCGCAATGTCAGTTTCTTGTCAAAGGACAGAAGAGGTTAAACTGGCTGATGGCTGGAATACACAAAGATGGCGGAGTTGGCCACTCCATGTGCCGTATAGGATACAGTAACGAGGCAGTGTTCACATATGTTATACATATATTCACTCACATTTACAAATCAATTATCTTTGAAGCAAAGGATGAAGCAACAGTTGTGAAACATAACACGAGAATATTATACCACCTATTGAAATCAAACATTGCTCTAGTTGACAGTAGTTAGGTAAGGAAGTCGATGGCACGCCATCGAACTATACACACTTTTATTCTAAATGTATAATCAGTCTGAAATGAGGAACGTTTTGCATATTTACACCATAACGAAGCCACATAAAAAGCTTACAACTTACAATTGTAAGTCCAAAAGCGGGAGATTTTTTTGCAAATGGCCGACCATTCATATGGTGAGTGTCGTTTTTGAAAATAAAAACAGTTTGTTTTTCAGCTAAAGGTTGCACACAAATGGCCTTGTACACATACATTATGCTGATAATAACCCATAACAAAGTTTATTTATTATGAATAGAAGTTTGAAATGAAGAAAATAACAAAATATCTTACCTAAAATTGTCCAATGTTTGTGCACTTAATCCAGCAATCGCGTCACGTATTTTGAAAAAATAAATAGCATTCATAGTTCCACTAATAATCCATGTATGGGCAATGAGAATCAAATCAATGTTTTTTTTGTCAAATAGTGTCATAATCCATCTTCGAGTTGTGTTCCCTGTCAGCTAATCCAATGCCAAATGTGTTACCCCTTTGGTGCCCCAGCTGAACATTATATTATTTCACTGTAGTTCATGAGCCAAGGTTGTTGATTTCATTGACTCCAGCCCACCAACCAGGACATATTTCTTATGAGCTTACCAAAAATAGCGTGGGTGAATAATATTCTAGAAAAGTGGATGTATCATTTGAGGGACCTCGCACAATATGAATAAGAAAACTACTTTTACTCATTTGACAGAAAACCCACTTGTTCAACTATCACTACTGCCGCGGACGAGGATTGAACCTGCACTGGTGAGATGCACGCTCGTTACAAATTGCGCTAGCAGAACAACATGTGTATATATTATTCGATGATGATGTTTACGCAGTACATGTGTAAAATGTTCAGCATAAGTCGCTGATTGGAAATAATACCAGCATTATAAACGTGTTTGACAATGCCAGAAACATATTTGAACATGGCTGCGTTCACTAACCGATAGTATGAGGGTAAATGTACAAACCTAATAACGACTTACCGAAATGGACATTCCAAAAGTGAGTCATCAGCCAAATAATAAACAATTTCATGAAGAGAACATGGAATTAGAAAGTATTACTTAAATGCTAACTTATCTGGCAGCAAGGACATGTATACATGACCTTAAGCGAGGGTGTGAAGTTGATCCAGAATTGCATTGGATCGTGTTAGAAAGATATCACCACATTACGAAAGAAAATATATATTCGCCGACAAAGGTGAAATCAATATATTTCATACTACATTGCGTTTCATGATGGTACATGTCAATATGTATGTGTTGTTATTCGAGAATCCATCAAATGGTTTTGTATATATGGACCCAACACATTTGTGTGTCCCAATTTTTGATATTTGACCTCCAAAATCAAGTGTGACCTTAAAGGTACATGCCCACTCAGTAGGCACAACATGTTACTTACATCAGAGACATCATCCGACACATTTTCTGGCAAAATAAACATTCATTCACCGTTATTCCACGTATTCATTGGCATTATTATACATTTTATATTAGCTGTAAATTTACGCACTGATATCAGGGGCAATAATCGGGTTTCCTTAAAATGTTAACGGACATTACTATTTATTATCTGTATTTATTGTTTGATGTGCAATGATCATACTTGATAATCTGTCGAAAATATTTTTTCAGGTGACACATTTAATTAGTATAAATAATTAAAAAAGATCATGCCTCATTTGCATATGAAAATAGCCTGATACCACCGCGCGTCACCATCAGTAAAATAAATATTATTAATTGATTATATATGTATAGCGGGCACTTGTAACTTTTAGAACTGGTGGAATAGTGACACAATTATACACTTATTTAATTCCTATAAAGAACAGTTTGTGCCTACTGCGTGGGTATGTACCTTTAACCTTGGATATAGGATAAGTTTCCCGTGTGTGTCATGTTGCCTCATGGTGGAATTTTTGTGTATTTATTTTAAAAGCCATGAATGTAATGTTTTGCATCTATTGTTCCCATGTTTGACCTTTGACCACTGTGACCATGACCGTGGACATAAGGACATGGGTCTTACGTGTCATTCGTCCTCTGATTATGACAAGCACGTGTGTGCAGTTATTCGAAAATCCACCAAACAGTTTTCTAGAAAAAACTCCGGATGTACAGACTAATGAATTGACACGCGGACGAATGAAAAACGTGAATATTATATCCCTAAGTTAGGGCATAATTAGAATGTTTGTTGGTGTTCAACGGCCTATCAACTGCTATGGTCATATAAAGCCGGGTCAATGGGTTTAGTACTAAATCCCATATATTACCTGTACACGTACACATCGGGGGGGGGGGGGGGGGGGGGGGGGGGTCCCAAAATCAGAACTGAATTTTACAATAAAAAAAACTATATATTCAGCCCTGAAATCAGAATAATCCTGATCTGGTGCCAGGTCCTCGCCACACCAGAATCAATTGGACCCCTCCCAAAAGTAGCAGGATCAGTAATAATCTTACTACTTTTATAATTGGGAATAACCCAATTCAAATCCCTGGTAACAAAAGCGCTAACGATAACAAACGAACATGAGGGTCAAACCAGGCCAATCGTGATTCCTATAAGGAGGAACCCTTACCGTTAATTTACGCCGTCGCGTTCGCCCGACCAACCACCCACGATAATTGAACTGATGTGCTTTACCTGGATTCAGTGGTGTACAGTCAGACAGGCACACCATTTTACAATATTATTCAAAGCCCGGAGCTTATATTCATTATTCGGATGGCATGACAAGTCAGTTGGGTTCCCAGATTAATATGGACCTTATGACATGTTCTACCAACGTAGTTCCAGATCCGCACTGCCTGACCTGGGCCTACACTGATTGCCATACTGTCACTCATGTAACCGTATTGCAATTAGCAACAATAATAGGAGATGATCAGATGGTGTGATCTATACATGTTGCAAATATTACAACTGTGATAAGGTCCCTTTTCCCAAAGTATTGTAAAGCCGTTTGTAAAGTATATTGTCAGAAACAAGTATACAAATAAAGTAAATAAAGTAAAATATGTGTGTCACATGTCAGTTCACGTGAAATCAGGGCTCCGCCATTGTTGTTGTACTACATGAATCAATTTTGAAAACACCTGGAAGTGTACATGGCTTCGCACATCCGAAAATATTCCGATCTCACTTATAGTTAGAATAAAACAATTGAAATTGATGTTCATCATCAATCCATTATATTTTCAAATAATAAAGGCATATTAACTAACTATTTATGAAGACACCCACAATGGTGATGTCTGGCACCCAGCTACATCAACAGACTATTCAGACGTTTGTTTCACCGTGTATGAAAACAACAAAATTAATATTATTGACCAATCACCCACACCACCGCACCGACGACAATAAACCAACATTACTATCCTACTATTTGTGCCGGGGAGAGAATGAGCCGAAAAATTAGCGTCTGGATCTAATCAACAGCCCATGAAATAATAATCCCTCAATACACATCATCGATGTGTAAGGTGTGGTGCGTGGTGTCCGGCGACTCTGTTTAGAGATAATCAGGCAATATAAAACTAATTTAATGAATATAATCCCCACCCGCCCTTAAACAGTAATTCCAGATTATTTTGTATTTGAATGTATTTGAAGATACATCATTAATTATTGTTTGTTAACATTATTTACAACAACTTTTAATAAATAAAAAAATAATTAAGAAACACACCCGCCCTATTTTTCCCCAAAATTCGGATGTTATTAGTAGTATATAAGAGTCAAAATGATACCACCTCCATCTGGAAGCCCCCCGCTACGCGCGGTGCCTCCCACAAGGAGGTGGTATCATTGTTGACTCTTATATACTACTTGGATTTTCCCCCACTGTTCGGCGGGTATGTATGCGAAGAATGGAAATTATTTTTCAATTTTTCATCATATACTTCCTCGAGCGGTCGGATAGGAACGCCGTTGGCATGCAGTTGTTTACCATAGCGATTTCGTTTGTAAGGATAACAAGAACAATTATAACATGAATGATCATGTTATAAAAGAACGCTTTGAGTGTATGTTATTATTATTGAGGCCAACTACATGTTTGCAAGTAGCATGTAAAGTTATAGATATCAGGGTATGGGATCAGTTGTTTCCGAACCTGCTTTTCCCGACGCGACGTATTCTGTGACGTCATTTTTACAGTAAATTTTCTTGAAACTTTTCCAAGCAAACGGACGGATTTCGATGATATGTATCACACCATAGAAGTGACATACCGGTTCGATGATATGTATCACACCATACATTCACGTTCTTTAGATTTATATTCACATCCATGGAAACCGATTCTTCGTCAAAACCAAAAACCAGAAAAATTGTTAGATTAAAGCAAACTATACCATAATGCAAGAACTGGCATCATTAAACGAAGCTAATCCCCTCGCACTGGCATCATTAAACGAAGCTAATCCCCTCGCTGGCAGCCTTGATAATAAAAAGAACTCCGTGACCTTGGGCGGTCGAACGTGGGTCATATGAGTCTACTCATATGCTAAACCATGCTCCATCCATAGACACACATTATGGTCAAATAATATCAAAATCGTGGAAGCAGTTCACAAGTTATTGAAAAATGAAAGGTGTTACTAGCGTACGTACATACGTACGCAGTACATGGACTAACGATATACCAGCTCTTGCCTATCGGCGAGGGGATACTAATTGGCAACCTGTTAAGCATTTACTGCGTTATGTTTCATTAAACTCTGTCTTTCCATTATAAAGATATTACATTCAACATCCTGCACCACCTTTAATTGACATGGCGCAATTTTAAATATTGCGCGGGCCCAATTTTCCTAATTTTAGTACTTTCCACTAACAAAAAAAAAACCGACATCTAGTCACACCCTGACTGAGCCGCGATCTATAAACTTACCCAGGGAGTTTACATTGCAAACATAAGTGTCCACTGGCGGTTTGTTTAGGTGAGTCCGCACAGTACAACAGTCCGACTTGGCAACGCCACCTAGCGACTTATCACCGGCACTGCAGTGCATGATATCAAAATCCTAAAACCATCAACTTCTAAAACTGGCGTTTTGAAGAAAGTCATGAAATATGCAATCTTAAATTCGATAAAATTGACGCAGTACAATTTGAATGACGTTATAAGCCAAAGATATGAGTGCCAGAAATAATCCACATTCAGACACATGAAAATGTTTGCCATTTCTCCATTTCATTGTCGAAACTCCAGACGGTTTTACAGAATGTGAAAGCCATAGAAAATGTATACTGGATATCAAATACTCCTACAAGCACCAATATGAACTTGTGAGTGAAATTCACGACAGGTCATACATTACATCGAAACAGAAATCATTGCCTTGAAAAAGTCTGAGAAATATTACACACACACAAGTACACATTCAAACGGCTGTATGTCAAAAATTGTTCTGAGACTTTGCACTGCAGTGGAGTATCCAGATTCATGCAGAGGGGGTGTGAATTGTGAATGGAGTTTGGAAGGGGGTGCGAGAACATACATTCAATTTCTTCCATTGTAGTGATTTTCACATATATTATACAGGTACATGTAGTTATTTCCCCAGAAAACGTAGGTTAAAGTAAAAAATACACACCTGACCAAATGTTACGGGATGCAATTACACACCATGTCACTGGACTTTGTACTGTACACCCACTGGTGAATCCATGTGACAAGTGTTTTGTATGATGTGGTGTTTGTGAATGAGCTGATAAGACAAGCATTTGCACTTAATGACTGGGTGCCAGACATCCTTCAGCAAAGTGCAAATCATGATTTGAATTGGGGTCCCATCTGTTTGGCACAAAGTGTTCTTTATAGGAATTAAATATTAATAAGTATAATTGTGTAACTATTCAAACAGTTTTATATACGAGTGCCCGCTACACAGAAATATTCACTTAGTAATCTTAGGTTTACTTATAGGTTGTATCATCGTGCTATTTTGATTGTAAATGAGACAGGTCATTTTTAAATTATTTATATCAACTAAATGTGTCACCTGAATAAATATTTGTATCGACTTGTTACAAAATATGATCATTGCACATCAAAAGATAAATAGAGAGAATAAATAGTTGTTTCCATTAACATTTTAAAGAGTCAATGTTATCGCCCTTGATATCAAAGTGGCAATTCAAGCTTGATGTAAAAATAATAATAATGTAAAATTAACATGGTTGATATGATTTTTTTAAGAATTTTACCAAATTTTCTAAAACGGCCATCTTGGATTATGCGACAACCTCCATTTTAACAAATATGAAAATGCTTCACCCACGCACCACAACTGTGAAGTCTGACCAGCGTTCGGCCAAATGGTACATGACAAGAAGACGAAATCTATAATTAAAGAGATGACCTGTCGGCGGCCTCTTTGTATGTGTATCATCCGATTTTGACAATACCCACGATACCTTCGATTTGATATATATCAGGACCATATTAGGTCAAATTTGAAATATCGCCATGTGCCAGATACAAAATCAATGCGTGAAAAAACAAAGGGAGAACACTGGAATATTAGTGAGGCAAGAGTTGTGATAAATATACAAAAAGGAATTCCAGTTATGCTCGGGACACAAAATCAGTACATGTATCCGAAAAAAAAAAAAAGAAATCAGTATGGTAAGATATGTTATTCTTGCTTTTAAGGACTAGAGCAAGTGAGCGGGGTCTCACACATACCCGCGGCCGTAGCAAAGTCATTTGGCCTTGACCTTTGGCATGAAAGCCGCTTAGGTGAGATATAGAATGAAAATATGGCTGTTGATAAAGAAGTGTGACATTTCCAGTCGATCCAATATATGGTTGCAGATAAATTGTGTACTTAAAACTTTAATGCAAATATTTCAAAACATTTAACACAATTTACCTTGACCTTGGGCATCAAAGTCACATGCGTGGCTATAAAATGAAAATATGGATGTTGATTGTTGATAGACAAATATATGAAGTTTCAATTCAATCTGACTTACGGTTGCAGAGAAATTGTTTACTTAAAACTTTAACGCATATATTTCAAAACATTTAACGCAAGTTTCAAAGTAATTTCACCTTCACTGTGTGCATGAAAGCCGTATGAGTGGGCTATAGAATGTTTGTTTAATGGTGTTTAACGGCCTATCAACAGCTATGGTCTAATACTGACATAAAGGATATAACTGTCGGATACCAAATGCCAAAGTTGTTTGTTTGTTTATTGGTGTTTAACGGCCTATCAACAGCAGGTCATATAAGGCTGGGAAAACGGGTTTGATCCTGTATTAACCTGCTGCATTAGGGGGAAAATCCCAAAATCAGAACGGAATAATTTCATCGAGAAAAGTATAGTCAGCCCTGAAATTAGAATAACCTGACCTGATGCCAGGTCCATACCACACCAAAGTCACTTGGCCCCTTTCCCTAAAAAAGGATTACGAATAATCGTAATACTCACACAAGATATAACCAGATTCAACTGTCACATACAAAATGCCAAAGACGTATGTGAGGGCCAAACCAGGTCTCCAGTCAGATTTCCGGTAAGGATGAATTGCGATTGTTAAATTACCCAGCACATGCACCCACCAGGGCTATAGAAAGAAAATATTGATCTTCTAACTTCATAAAGAAGTATATATATGAAGTTTCAAGTCAACCCGACTTGCGGTTGCAGAGACATTGTGTACTTAAAAACTTTGACATGTTTGATACAAATATTTCAAAACTTTAAGTAATTTGACCTTGTGCAGGAAAGCCACATCGGTGTGCTACAGTATAAAAAATATGGATGACGATAAAGAAGTATATGAAGATTCAACTCAATGCGATTTACGGTTGCAGATATAATGGGTACCCAAAAACCTTTAACGCAAATCTTACGGATGGACGAAAATAAAAAAATATATACACCTCGATATACTTTGTATGCCTGGTTATGAATCATGATTGAAGGCACTGTGTTTACAGATGATGCCTCAATATGTTGTTTCTCACATCATGCACTGCAAATGACCAATATCAACCAATTGCACCATTTCATTCGAAGTCAAATTTCGAAGTTGAAATTTATTGTACACATGTAATTTGTTACAAGTTTGACCATTGGGCATTGATTTCAATTATAATAAACATGATAATAGCATAAAAATACATCATTAATTCGTAAATTTTTGTTTCCCTTCGAAAGTCTACAAAGTTTGGTCTTTGGTCTATTCTGGATGTTTCAAGGTAAAATCCTTTATTGCGAAGATAACAGAAACCATGTGAAACCAACCAAATATAGACTTTATAGACTGTGGACGTTAAACAGAAATTTATGAATCAAAGATTGAATGCAATACCTTAAATGCTAATCACTCTAGGTTGGCGGTAGGATTTTTAAATTTGCTCAAATATGTGTCTGTGACTGGAGAAATGGGGCTTATGGGATTTGCGATCAGTGTAGATACACATATCCGCACAGGATCTGCACTGTTCACCATTGCATCAATGAAATCTCCATCATGCTTCTAACAAGCCACATCATTATCAGGCTACATGAGTGTACTATTTGATCAGGAGCTACACTGGTCACAAATCCCATAAACCACATTCTCCAGTCACAGCCACCGGTTAAAGTAACGGACCAATACCTATAAATACATTAAATATACCTAAAAGCATCAATAAGTGAAATAAAATAGGCTAAACAAATTATTTACTCCCATATATCACACATGGAGTAAATACATTTTGTTTAGCTTATTTTTCTCTCACTTATTGATGCTCTTAGGTATATTTAATGTATTTATAGGCCATGGTCCGTTACTTCAACCTGAGGTCACAGCCACATATGTGTAAAAGCATAGTAAATATATTTCTGACCATTTCAATATCTAGTCCTTCGAGTGTCACATAATCAGAAATGTACAAATGTCATTCTGTCCACCACAAGAATGAGTCACCGATTCAGTCAGATTCAAGTCAGATTTGTGTGAATAAGATTCATTCTCAATTCCATCAACACAAGAAGTAACATGTCTTCATGACACATCATTCAACAGGTTCATTAGATGATTATAGCAGAAATCAGAGTTAAGAACCACACAAACACTGTCGCTGGCATGGATGGTACTCCGGTTAAATGGTTAATTTTTTGTAACTGAACTTGTCTTTCTCAAGCTCTTCCTCGAGGGTTATATTTTCAGATGTCGCTGATCTTAAGATGATGACAGTCTGTCATGGCGACACTATATTTTGCTTCTTGTAGGTCAGGAACTGGATCAGTTCCCATTTCGCGAGTGTTTGGCAACTTGTTGCCCAGCTGGGTGGAGTAGTGTCTTCGGGCAGTGATTCTTCTGGTGGCTTTTGTCCTTCAACAGCAGAATGAGAAACAATTTAACCGCCTTATCTGCTTCTTCTGAAACCGCCCATATACTATCTCATAGCCCTGCTGGTGTCTGCCTCGACTGCAGGGTGAAGTTGAAGAGGCTCGACGAATAATCCAGATGGCTAAGATCTGTAGACGGCTTCCCTGAAACAAACAATCAAACACTATTATGTACATGGTTAGCCTTTTATTGAATTTCTTACCAGTATTAACCATTACTCAGCAAATGACTCCGCAACTTTCCAACATGAAAACAGTGCTTAGAGAACTACATCCCACCCGGGCATCAAACTCACAACACTTGGATAAATGTGGTAAGCGAGTAAGCCACATTGTTCATAGTTGTGAACAGTAACTCTTGAAATCTACAACCGTACTGTCCGTAGCAGAGTTACGTTTCCATTCATAGTCTTCCTCTGCAGAATAGTGAATAAGAGATCTGGTTCGCAAATTACATGTACCAGCTAAAGTTGGGGTCCCATCCACAGGTTGAAGTAACGGACCGAGGTATATATATGTGTGTGTTATAGAGGGAGTAACAAAACTTTTTTTAGCTTTTTTTTTTCGTTTATGGACGCTTTTAGGCGTATTTAATGTATTTATAGACCTCGGTCCGTTACAATGTACTTCAACCTGTTTGCATAACAGTTTGCCTATAAGAATTAAATAAGTGTATAATTGTGTAACTACGGTACATGTATTCCGCCAGTTTTAAAAAGTACGAGTGCAGGCCCACTATACACATATAATCATTTAGTAATATTGATTTTACTGATAGTGACTCGTGGTGGTATCAGGCTATTTTGATATGCAAATCAGACATGACATTTTTAAATTAAATTTATACCAATAAAATGTGTCACCCGAACAAATATTTTTATTGACACATTATAAAGTACGATCATAGTGCACATAACAAAACTAAGCAGACAGAATACAGTTTCCATTAACCTTTAATGGAAACACGGTTATCGCCCCTGATATCAGTGACGAAATTCACGTTTCATATAAAAAGAAAAAGTACACGTATATTTTCACGTACATGTACAAATGGGAGGAAAATCCTAAAATCAGAACTGAATATTTACAATAACAAAACTATATATTCAGCGCTGAAATCAGAATAATCCTGGTCTGATACCAGGTCCTCGCCACACCAGAATCACTTGGGCCCCTCCAAAAAGCAGTAGGATAAGTAATAATCTTACTACAATGTACTTTTATAATGGGCAATAACCCAATTCAACTCCCAGGTAACAAAAGAGCCAAAGATAAAAAATAAAATGTACTGAAGGGTCAAACCAGGCAAATAGTGATTCCTATATGGAGGAACCACTACCGTTAATTTACGTCGTCTCGTTCTCCCGACCACCACCAAACGTAAGTTTTGTATACTTTTATAATAGTTTTTTTTTCCAATGGAAAATATACAAATTAGGTCACAATTAACAACTAAAGTGTAAATCAGATCTGATTAGCTATTCTGTAGAGGAAGCCTCGTATACATTTATTTGTTTGTTGGGGTCTAACGGCCTATCAAGTTATCAACAGATGCGGTCATTTAAGGCCGGGTCAATGGGTTTAGTACTAAATCCCATATATTACCTGTACAAGTACATGTTCAAGTACATGTACAAAGGGTGGGGGAAAATCCTAAAATCAGAAAATGAATATTTACAATAAAAGAACTATATACTCAGCCTTAAATCAGGATGATCCTGATCTGATGCCAGGTCCTCGCCACACCAGAATCACATGGCCCCTCCCAAAAGCAGTAGGATCAATAATAATCTTACTACTTCTATAATGGGCAATAACCCAATTCAACTCCCAGGTAACAGAAAGAGCGAAAGATGAAAACGTACCTGAGGGCCAAACCAGGCAAATCGTGATCCATACGTATTACTTTTATAATATTTATTTTCAGATGGAAAATATACAAATTGTCTCACAATTAACAACTAAAGTGTAAATCAGATCTGATTAGCTATTATGTAGAGGAAGCCTACATGTATGAATGGAATAGTAACTCTGCTACAGACGGTACAGGTAGTAGATTGCAAGAGTTATTGTTCGCAACTACAATAACATGGTTCAATAATAATGAGACATCAGTGATTCTATATTTTATGTACATATTGGTGTCGTTTTTCTAGTTTCGATGTAGAACCAATAATTCATTAAACTGTGTTTATTCCATTGGGTGACAGTCCAGTTGTTACATTTATAATAGTATAGCCAATTGTTCTTGTCATTTTTTTAATTTTATTTCCACTTCAAGGGACCAGGGGTCTCAGAAATGTAATTTCCGTTACGTACATTTACATGACGTAAATATAGCTTTACATTTACATTTTTTTCTTTTCAACGGCATAAAACATACAACTGAAGGGGCATCTATTTAGAAAAGTGTCAAGAATATGGTAAGCTAATTGTATTAGTGCGAAACAGAGAAATTTAGTAGCAAGTCGTGGAATTTCTCATTTATGGTAACCCAACAACATATATTTAATATGAACATGATGAATATAAAAAATGTCATTTCGGCTAATTCTGCGCACCGGCTAATGCACAATTCACGTAATGTTTTGCCCAGCTTACGTCAGAATAAATTATGTTGATTTTGGAATAAATCAGCTGATTAACGGTATACTAAGTCACAATTTTATCCATTCCGATAGTTTGGTAAAAAGTTATTCAGAACATGGTCAAAATGATTAGTGGTCCACTGGTCCTGCTTACTAAATAATAGATCAACAACAGATCTGTTAAAAAAAGCTTCATAAACCAATAATACACATGCAAATATACCGACATTGGTTATCATTTTATTCCCGTATTATTCGCAAAACTCAAGGACAAAATGGACTGATATTTTGATCAAATTTGGCTGGGTCTCCGCTAGGCGAATACAGATAATAGACGACAGATGAAATAGTAAAAGCCATCTGTTTAACTTTAGCCGTGATTATCTCGGCTAAGAACTGCCTTGAATGTTCAGGAAATTTAGACTGAATATGGACATTTTCACGAAAATTATTATTAGGTGCGCAGAATTAACAGACACGATTGTAATCCCAACAAACATACAGTCTCACCCCTGCCCATATTTCGTGAGGTCACGCCAATGAAGCAAAGAAGTCCCTCATCACCACCCCAGACCAAACATGGGTACCCTGTGTACAAATAAATTTTAGGAAGCCCACCCACACTGCAATACAAATACTTAATACAAATACTGCACTTCAATTTTTTTTACTTGTTTGGTCACTGTTGTTATAGTTTTCTAAATCGTGTAAACACGTGACTTTCTGAAAACACTTGTCTTAAGAAAAACAACATGAATAATCAGACATGTAAAATATTGGTGTGTGCAAAGCCACATACACGGTGCGAAGCCGGGTACACCTACTTAATAGAAATACTGCACCGGCCTATATTCATGATATTTCGGGGAAAATTCACCGCTGTGCAAACTGGATTCGCACACCTCATTACTTATTTCATCACTGTTGTTACAGTTATTATAAACACATTTGACTCTGGGGAGTGGGAATGGGAAAGTAATGTCTTTTTTAAGTGGCTAAAAGCCTATATATGTAGACAATAGATAACAGATAATAGCCTAAATAGATAATGAATCGACTTGTTGGACTGAAAACATATATTCAAAGTGAATCTACAAGTATCGAGGTGCCACAAACACACAGAGTCCGAGATGCACCATAAATTATTAGAAAATTAGCTATTTAAACAACAATTGTGGAAACAACATTGGTCGCGAAAACCAATGACTCGGCACATGCACAGGCAATGTTGAATATCCCCCACCACTTGAATTCATGTTAGATTGAATACAATGGAATTATTTTAGTAGCCCTGTGGTTAAAAGTGCTGTCGAAGTCAGCACGATTCAAATATTGGTCAACAGTAATAAAGAAATAATTCCTACCTGAAACGAATGTTTCGTGTCTGGCAGCTAGTAGTAGTAGACTTATGTAAAATGTAGGTCAATTATTGATGCCTCTTGGCTGTCGCCGTATGGTCCTCTCAACTTTAGCAAATTTGCAGAAATGTACGTCTGTAGCATTCACAAATCGTTGAGTACACAATGAATATCTGTATTTCCGTATTTAGAGCTTATCAACAATGAAGACAGCAATCACGATGGCAGTACGTGTAATGGCAATATGACCAATCAGTGTATTATTACGCGTTTGGCAGGACACGAAATATAGTATGACGTCACAATGAAAATACAATCGCATTTAACAACAAATAGCTGACTTTTTAACGTAAATTTGTTATTGGTTGGTATATTACATTAAAAAAAAGTGTCCTGTGTCCAATAAATTGGACACATGACACTATGGCGTTTAGTAAAAAGGTTCAAATATTGACTCTATATGTGCCAGAGGTTCTAAATGAGGCTCCATACGGGATAATCTATTTAAACTAAATTTCATTGGGAAGCTATTTTTTTTGCAAATTACATGCGTATTATTATTTTAATATAACCTATCAATGTTTACAGGTGTTAGCATGTTTCAATATTGAACTAACATGTAGCTTGTTGGTATTGGCACACTTTCATTTTACGAAGTTTCCCGCAGCGAACCCCATTCGGCCCATCGACCGATTGTAATTATAGAACGCCTGTAACTATTCACGAGAATATAGGCGTTCTATGAAAAAAAAAGAAGATGTTTTAGGTCCAGCCGCGGCGCGAACTCACAACCCACGTCTCCAAAGAGTGGCGCCTTAGCCCACACGACCACGAAGGCTGTTACGAAACATAAACCTGAAGATAAAACACTAGGTAGTGTTGCGCAATAATCGATAAGGTGAAATACACCGTATTAGAGATAAGAAATACATTGGTTATACTCAGTATATCCAGCAATCTGCCATACATAGTAGATCTGTCATACATATCAAGTCACAACAACTTACACCCTATTAGAGATAAGAAATCCATAAATTATGCTCAGTATATTACAACAATATGTCATAAATATCAACTGAAACCCTATTAGAGATAAGAAATCCATAAGTTATACTCGGTATAATACAACAATTTGTCATACATTTATTAAAAATAAAATAACAACTGACACCCTATTAGAGATAAGAATCCATAAGTTATGCTCAGTATATTACAACAATCTGTCATAAATATCAACTGACACCCTATTAGAGATAAGAAATCCATAAGTTATACTCAGTATAATACAACAATTTGTCATACATTTATTAAAAATAAAATAACAACTGACATCCCTATTAGAGATAAGAATCCATTGGTTATACTCAGTATAATGCCTACCATAAAGCAAATGAGAGAGCAAGCTAAGAGTTGGGGAATTTTCCTAAGAGGTTTGAGACTCAAGAAAGCTATAGCAGATAGGATAAGTGACGCGCGATCCGTCGTCTACGAGGAGAGGCTGCGGCGTGCGGTTTCGACCGGACGACTGTCTGCCGACACCGAAAAACGCTCCGAGAAATTGGAGAACGAGACGACGGCCAGTCTGCGTGCCACCGCTTACGCGTAGCGTGTAAAAGACGATCCCAGCGCGCACAGAAAACCACTATACAATGCGTACTACAATAAGATTTATCAACGGTTGGTGGGGAGACCTCCTAACAGGAGGAGAGAGCTCGCCAGAGATTTGGTGGAGGAGGGTCCCAGGGTTCTCGCCGAATATGCCGAAGCTAGGGAAACTGTTGATAGGGGTAGGAGGAAGATAGTATGGACTTTCGAGAGGGGTGTAGACGGGGAGATTGCTAATCGCATAATGAATAAAATTCGCCCAGAGATGACCACGGCATGTTATCTGAGGTATTAGGAACATCGAGACCGACGAAACGATGATCTATCACAAACAATCCAAGGGCAGTCCGTGGATAAACGAGATCGCCAAAGCTGAGAGTTGGATATCCGATAGAGAGAAAGGTCGAATGGACATCGACAAAGTCGATAGACCAAACACAAAATGGACCTTCGTTCGTTGGATATCGGTCGAGGTGAAGATGATCATCGACGCTCAACAACTTCTCATGGGGGCGGGTAAACTCCCCGATTGGTTAAGACAGAAAAATGGAATGTATTCCGTCGACACGTACGACCACTACTTGTGTCTGTTTAGGTGCATAGTCATCCACCGTGGAGGGAGACCCGACCGCTGTTTTGAGAAGGCACGAGCTCTAGCTCGTGAATACCTCGGTCACGATAACGGACCGGATAGTATGAGAATCCCCCTGGAAGATATTAAGAAGGTTGAAGATCACTTCAAGCTGGGCATTCGCGTTTACGAGCCCACCGCCGACGGAGTGTGGTACCTCATGAAGTCTCCGGCAAACTACGACGCGGTTGGGGAGAAGATCATGACGATAGGAATGTTTGGAGGTCACTCGTTCCTCATCAAGAACCTCCGCAAGATGACGAACGAGTACGGGTGCACCGGATGTCAACAACGGTTCACAAAGTCGTGTAACATGCATCGGCACGCGACCACCTGCATGGGTGGGAATACCGTGGTAATATGTCCAGGTAAGAGGGTAGAGAGGCCACAGTCGGCATACGAGAAGGCGTTCTATCCCAAGGGGTCAGCGAGCGCGATGTCGATTCAATGGTTGAGCAGAGAAGAGGAGAGGGTGGGAAAGCACATACATCACGCGAGATGCGGTCACGGCGGCGATCCGGTCGACGGCTACTGTCACGAAATCAAGACTGTGTTTCAGTTTCACGGATGTTACTGGCACGGGTGTCCGACGCATTGCATGAGTGGTAACGCAAGATCGCTGTACAAGAGGATGAAAATTCAAGACGCCAAGATAAGGGAGGCGGGTTACGAGCTGGTGGTGAGTGCGAGTGGTTGAAGGAGTGGAATCCCCATTATCAACCACCGCCGCGAGAGGAGGCGACGACTCTGTACCCTCACCAGATAGTCTACGAATTCGAGGCGTATCTCGACAAGTCGAAAACCACACGCCCCACCAAAGACCTGACCTTCGAGGTCGAGCACGTCCCTATATCGTTGTCGTTGGGGGATACGTTGCACGAGGGGATCACCCACATCTGCGAACGAGATCCCGACACTCTGGTCGAGAATTTCGTGACCGAGCTGCAGAGGAGAGGTAATGACATCAGAGAGGGGATTAGGAAAAAGTATCTGCCGGCCGACATAGAGATGCTGTCGAAACCTCAGCGAGAGAAGATCGTCTCGTGGATTGACCAAGTCCCGGTGCTGGGGTTCAACTGCAGCAGATACGACCTGAACCTCATCATGCGGTACCTTGTCGAGAAGTTGGCGGCCACATTGAATAAGGTGATGGTCGGAAAGAGGGCCAGCACGACGATGTTTCTGTTTACCCCGGAGTTTAGATTTCTCGACATCATCCAGTATCTGGGATCCGGTACCACGTATGACAAGTGGGTTAAGGCGTACGACTGTAAAGCGGTAAAGTCTCACTTCCCGTACGAGTGGTTCAATTCCCCAGAAAAACTCGACCATCCGGGGCTGCCAGACTATCCCGAGTGGTACTCGAAGTTGAAGGGTGAGTTCCTACTGTCGCTGTCCGAGTGGAAACAGTGTAAGAAGGTATTCCGAGAAAAGGGGATGAAGACGTTCCAGGGATGGTTGCAACACTACAACGACTTAGATGTCGGACCGTTCCTGGAGGCTCTGACTAAAATGACGGAGTTTTACAGGGGGAGAGGTGTGGACATACTCAAGGATGCTGTTTCTCTGCCCGGTGTTTCCCTTCAGTACCTGCTCCGCGGGTCGATCGATGGGAAGGCGGACACACCCGAGCTGTGGTCGCCGAAGGGTGAGACTTACGCGATGATGAAGGAGGGATTGGTCGGTGGTCCGTCCATAGTGTTCTCCAGATACGCAGAGGCTGGCAGGTCAACGATCAGGGGTCAGGTAGGGAGTCAGGAGAAGATGTGCAAGGCAGTGCTGGGGTACGACGCCAATGCGCTGTACCTGTCTACCCTGTCGAAAGACATGCTGTGCGGGGAGGAGATGATATCGACGTGGGACGACCCGGAAAAACAGTCGCGTATAGACCGTTTCGTGAGGATGGTCAGGCGCGACGAGCGGTTTTTATTTTTAGAGTTGGATATAGAGGTCCCGGAAACGCTGCGAGACAAGTGGTATCTGGAGCACGGTCTGGTCGTCAAGGCGATGCATATGGTGATAGACTACACGCCCGGCAAACCGTTCCAATGGTTCGTTAAAGAGGTCACCGCTGCCAGACGGACGAGGGACGTCGACAAGAGCAAGGCGGTGTTGGCGGAAATATTCAAACTGGTTGGCAACGCGTGTTGTGGCAAGCTGATAGAGGCGCAAGAGAGACACCTCAACACCACTTATACGAAGGATGAGAAGACTGTCGACCGGGCACTGAGGTCGGCGTGGTTAGAAGACCTGGAGGAGATTGTGGAGGCTTACGAGATATCGAGCAGGAAGACTCGAGTGGTGATCAACAGACCGTTTCAGTGTGGCATAGTGGTCTACCAGTTGGCCAAGCTCCGGATGCTGGAGTTCTACTACGATTTCTTAGACAAGTACGTGGATCGCGGAGATTTCGAACTTATACAGATGGACACTGACAGCATGTACTTCGCGCTGTCGCAGAAGACGCTGGCGGCGGTGGTGAGAAAGAAGATGAAGAGAAATTTCAATGAGGAGAAGGCCGAGTGGTTGGCTTGGGATAAATGGAGCAACAGAACTCCGGGACTGTTCAAGCTGGAATTCGAGGGGGATAGAGCCATCGCTCTGTGCAGCAAGTGTTACTACGTGAGCGGTGACGAACAAACTAAGCACTCCGCTAAGGGGATGTCGAAGAGATCTAACGATCTGACTTTGTGGAGGTACA
The DNA here is from genome assembly GCA_029237695.1 of Conchocele bisecta. NCBI lineage: Eukaryota > Metazoa > Mollusca > Bivalvia > Lucinida > Thyasiridae > Conchocele > Conchocele bisecta. Next base: position 88,890,773 of record CM055265.1, on the reverse strand, counting down.
AGAGCACTCTCGAAGGAAGAAGGGACATGGCGGAGAACAGGGGATTCCGAACGGTTAACGGTGTGATGAAGACGTACAATCAGGAGAAGTTGGGGTTGTCGGCGTACTACGACAAGAGGAGAAAAGTGGAGAATACTAAAGGCTCTAACGAGAGCCTGGCTGACTATGGCGATGGACGGACCGGTGGTAGCTGGGTGTCGGAAGGCACCGCGAGAAGATCTTCGCGAACAAACCCGCGCGATGGACCATCATCCAAATAGTAGAGCACGGGCTCATCGGTTTGGTCGATCTAGATGATATACATTGAGAGACCACACGGGATCAGTCGTGCGGCGGCGACCACCTTCAAGCTCTCCCGGTTGATAGAGGTACCGGACGGCAACATCCGATGGAAGCCGTTTCTCCGCTAAACCAACGGGTCGCCCGCGCGAGAATGCAGATGGTTTGTGCGACACCGTTTTCGACTTGATGGCATTCGCTGGCTTCTTACCGATCAATCTGGTCACCTGGCCGTTCAATGCGTAGACCACGGCTGGCAACCTGGTCACCCACTCGGTCGATCGCGAATGAGGGTCTACAAGTTCTTTGGCATATTTGTGCCCGAATAGCCTCTCAGCCAGGGTTCGATTGAACCGCTCCACGATCCCCTGGTCCCGGTGGATGTTGACGCGGCCGCGTCTGACAGAAACGTCGTGTTCAGCCAATAGATGAGAGACCGCGCCCATAAACTCGCGGCCGGGATCGACCTGGAGAAGATTCGGCCATTTGAGAGGACTCCTCTTATATATTCGGGAAAGAGCGTCGGCCACATCCTTAGACTCGTTAGTGGCCAGCGGCTCAGCCCCCTTATACCGACTCGCTACGTCAACGATTGTCAATGCGTACTTGTACGTCTTGCGACCGACGCGATCGTGAGGGAGAAACAGGAGGTCTGCTTGGTGGACTTCATTCGGCACCGGCACGTCGAATTTCGGCCGCGGAATATTGTGTGGCGCGGGTAAATAGATCTGCCAGATGGCCTGCTTCTTGAGCCATTCCTTGGCTGCGTTTTCGGAAACCTTGTCGTCGCCGCGAGGTTCTTGATGGCCGCGAGGCCCTTCCAGTAGCCGCGGGGGCTGTAGTATGTGTTCGCTAACTTGCGCGTTAGGCGAACCGATAGTTTGGTATCAAGCTTGCGTGTGTCCATCGTATGCGAGGTATTCTAGTAGGTCGAACAGTCTCCAATATAAATACTAAATCTTTGTTGGAGGTTTCGCTGCAGCTGCCGGTTAAGTTCCCCCAATTCTTCCAATCGCGATTGAATTGGAACAGGAGTGGGAACACGGGGGAATCTAACATCCGCTTTGCGAAAAGGGTGGCCGTTTTTTCATCCTCGCGCTACGTCTCTAGAGAGTCTTGGGCCAGACTGATCAGACCCTTTGCGCCAGCTAAACGTTGTTTAAGGGCCGTGTAGCCTACATCGATCAAAGCGTAATAAAGCTCGTCAACTAACATCGTTCTATATATATATTATTTAAAAAAGTTGTTTTTAAATAATTATTGCTTATTGGTTTTGATTATTGCTTTTTCAATATAGTAACTGGGCTTTTTGGGCCTCTGACGGTACATAGAAATCTGAAAGTTGGGGCTCGGGATCCAGCGGTGTGAGAATTTTCTGCGGATATGCCAGCTTGTACTCGCGCATGGATTCGTCAACGTTCCGGAAAGTTTCCACGGCGTGCTCTCGCGGCGAAGCTCTTCGTTGATCCAGTCCACACGGTTGGTTTGTTTTTCCGCCCATGCTTCCTTTGCGCTATTGAGTTGTTCTGTAGCTAAATCATGACGCTTTTTCTCCTCATCCAATTATTTTCCTATTAACGAGAATAAATAGTTGCTACCGCCGAACGCCCCTGCGCTCACGTCTGCACCAACCAGCATTATTACGACCGCAGTAGCCATTTATTTCCATATATTAGCAGGTAGAATTCCAGCTTTAATTAGATAATCTCAGGTCGAAATTGCGGACGCTACAGTCAAGGTCACGAACCCTGCGTCTTTCACAGTCATGTCCAATTTGGGAGCGGACCCTCCGAAGATCATCTTTGATATTCGAGCAAACCCGATATTGAGACCCGATCATCACCACGGCGTGATAAACCGCATTCACTATTATTTTACCTTCGTTTTCAGCCATTATATTTATTGCATATAAAAGGGATCGCGATCAATGTTTAAATGGGGCGCAATCGGTTTCGTAACTTTCTTCGGAACCGCGGCTGGTTGTTTCGAAAGGTAGTTCCACACACACAGGGTGCCCACAACTGCCAGACCACCACCAACAACCCACGGGATGATCCAGGTAGGAGCTACAGCAATCGGGGATTGCACCGACAGTTCCTGCGGAGAAACAGCTGCCTTCGGGTGTTTTGCTGTTTCTACCCCCAACTCCAATTGCGATTGGGGCTCCTGAGCTGGAACAAATAACGACTGTTTGGCCTCTCGAAGCTCGGCGAGTATTTTATCTTGTTTTGCTTTTCGGGAGGCAGCCGCTGCCCGCCCAGCTGCCTGTCTTTTTGGGTTTTTGTGTCGGGCAATCGGGTTCAACCGCACCTGTGCTGTTGAGGGTTCATCCAACCGCACCTGTGCAGTTGGGGGTGCAATCGGGTTCATCCAATCTCGATTGGGAGTTGAGGTCTGTTCCGTATCTCTCGCAGGTGCGTCCTGTGTCATCATTTTCTGAGCTTATAGTTCGTGGGCATATATGTCCAAATTGACAGTGTTTAGCCGTGGTCAACGCGGTTGTCAGCGGAGCTAAGTACATTCCAAACTTGTGATCAATTGAGCAGCAGGCTGTTCTAAGAGTGTGTCCTACAAAAGAGTCAGTCTCTAGATCATCAGTCAACCCCGCGGTGTTTGGTATAGGGAGAATTATACTAACGGCGGTAGCGTACAAATGAATAGCCGCCGATCCAAGAGTTTTCGTCATCTCCGCACCTAACCTAGATTCGTATCGCGTATACATTTTATCGACCTCCGCATCTGACATCTTGCAATTGTCCACCTGACAAACTGAGAGACGCCTACCGAAATACCGCTCCGATTGTCCCCCAGCAACTAGCCGCGCCGCTCGTGTCGTGTCGTGTTTTCATTCAGTACTGTATCGGCAGTCGTGTCGGCTCCTACAGGTCCAGTCGTGTCGGCAGTCGACACGACTGTCTCTTCCATTAGCTGATCGAGAAGTTCGTCGTAGTTCATTATTTTATTTTTTAATAATTAGTACTATTCTGACTAGCCTCATAAGTCTAACATATTGCCAAGCGCACCACCCGATACTTATGATCACCGTTATGCTCGCAACAAAGCTCGCAGCGGAGCAACAAATTGATTCCCACATTGTTAACCATTGTTCAGCATTTGTTCAACATTTGTTAAGCATTGTTCAGCATTTTGTTAACCATTGTTCAGCAATTGCTCAGCATTTGTTAAGCATTGTTAATCATTGTTAAGTATTTGTTAAACATTGTTCAGCAATTGCTCAGCATTGTTAAGCATTTGCTCAGCAGTTACTAACGAGCGTTAAGCAGCGCTTATTACTTTGTAGGCAGTTGGTTGATCAGTCTTTAACAGACGCTTGGCGTGCTTAGTTTTCGAAAGCATCTGTCGAACCTCCAGGCGCTCCTCTTCCCACATTGTTAACCATTGTTCAGCATTTGTTCAACATTTGTTAAGCATTGTTCAGCATTTTGTTAACCATTGTTCAGCAATTGCTCAGCATTTGTTAAGCATTGTTAATCATTGTTAAGTATTTGTTAAACATTGTTCAGCAATTGCTCAGCATTGTTAAGCATTTGCTCAGCAGTTACTAACGAGCGTTAAGCAGCGCTTATTACTTTGTAGGCAGTTGGTTGATCGTCTTTAACGACTTGGCGTGCTTATTTTCGAAAGCATTCGTGGAAGACTCCAGCGCTTCTTTCTTCAATTTTAACCATTGTTGCACTGTTCACATTGTTAAGCATTGTCAGATTGTTAACATTTGTACATTGGCTTCAGCATGTAAGTTGGTTATCATTGTTAGTTTTCGAAAGCATTCTGTCGAAAACCTCCAGCGTCCTCTTTCCCACATTTTTAACCATTGTTCAGCATTTGTTCAACATTTGTTAAGCATTGTTCAGCATTTTGTTAACCATTGTTCAGCAATTGCTCAGCATTTGTTAAGCATTGTTAATCATTGTTAAGTATTTGTTAAACATTGTTCAGCAATTGCTCAGCATTGTTAAGCATTTGCTCAGCAGTTACTAACGAGCGTTAAGCAGCGCTTATTACTTTGTAGGCAGTTGGTTGATCAGTCTTTAACAGACGCTTGGCGTGCTTAGTTTTCGAAAGCATCTGTCGAACCTCCAGGCGCTCCTCGCGCGTTGGGATAACGTCGTTCTCTCGAAGACAGTCATCGAATGAATCTCGGTCCTTGCAGTGAAAGAGGGCGACCCATTTCGTTTGCTCGCGCAGATCCTTGAGGACGGCGTTGTACTTTTGAGTGGAGATCCATACGCTTTGCCCCGCATGGCGGCCAGAAAATGCGAGCTCGGAGAGCATGTCCTTCTTTTTGGTCATCGCCGCCTTGGCCGAGCAGTCGTCAATCACGTACAGTGTGGACTCTCCCTGAAAGGCTTGGTAGAAGCCACGCAGCCAATCGTGAAGCCTGTCGCCGGGGTCAATAACGTATACCTCAGGGTCGGCCCATATCCACGGGCGACGCTGATAAGTCTCGTTGTGCCGCACAGTGGGACACAGGATCACAATGTGACGAAAGGCATCGCGGTAGGACCCCTCGAGCAAGTCGAGGATGAAAACCGTTTTTCCGCATCCTGTCTGCCCACATATTATGGCATCACAAACTTTATTTTTAGATTTAGTAGTGTGCTGAGACGTATCGACCATCTTCGATGTTGAGTTGCGCGTCTGTGATTATATATAGATACACGTTCAATGGCCCAGCTCCATCCGCCTCTTTGGTTATCTGGATCGTCACACCCTCGCTAGCGTTCTCAACTTGGCGTCCACTACCGTGCATTTGGTCGTCGTCGCTGGCTCGCATGTCTAGCCATAACGCGTATTTGGTAGTCAGGAACTGCGTGAGGGAGACGTTCGATAGCTGCAAGTCTTTGACAACCGCGGCAACCTCCGGGGAGTGCTTAGAGCCGGCAGCAAACTGCTTTCTGGCTTCATCCCACTGCTTGTGCGCGCGAAGACCCTGGCTGTTAGAGCTGATTGGGGATTCCCTCGATCGTCGCCACTACCTTTGTGATTTTGGGATTATAGAATTTATCGGTGTTTCTAACCCCGAGCGCGAACCGACCCTCCTCGAACAGCATCAGTATACCTTTCATCGAGCGGGTGGGTACGTTGACATTACTATTCCACAATGTGTTGCTTTTGTCTTTCGTCATCTTGCGGTGGCGAAGAACTCGGTCGTAAAGTATGGCAACGCGCCCGGCGTATTGGGTTCTGATCAATCGCGCGAATTCGGGCATCATGACCATGTCGTACTCCAGCGAAACATTGTCGATCGTATACGTCGATGCCATGTCGGTGGCTATGAGAACTCGGCCGTAGTCGTTGAACGTTAGTTCGTATTCGAGGCGGTCAGCCAAAGCGCTCTGATAGTAGGGCATGTGACTCTCCAGCAACTCAAAGTCGAGCGGGATGTAGAAGCGGTTGCCGTAAGCGGCCGCGATCGCGTTGTCCCTCGCGTCGTTATCTACCTTCTTACCAGCCCCGATTCTAAGTTTGGTTATGTTATTATTTTTGCTGGTGTCAATACCCTGATAGACCGCATTTTCGCGCTCTTGCGCCGTCTTCCACAGGTCCTGATAGCAATGGTAGATGTCGCTGTCGTCGATCGACATCACCTCATTACCAGAAATCTTTATCATGGTCTTCTTGACGATGGCGCGACCCAGGTTCTGAACGACGGTTCGGTCCTCGTATGTCGACGTCAGCGAAATAGTGAAAGCGAGGCGAACAGTCCCCGGCACAATGACGTCGCTAGCTCCGAGGTTGGGGAAGCGGGCCAAGAGCTGCTAGTTTTGGTCGATCGTCGATGGGTTGTTCGTAATAACGACGCTCTGTCTCACGCCTTTCGCCCCAAGGGGCTCGCGCAGTCTGCGGTATGGATTGAGTTTGCGGCCGTATTGACTCGAAGACATTATTGAAACTCTATTAAACCCGTATGTTTTTTCTTTAATACATCTTTAAAGATGGACGATTTTGAGACAGAAGAATTCGGCCGCGGCCGAGACGATGCCCTCGATGATGACATCGATGATAATGACCTCGATGATTTACTCACGACCATCGCCGAAACACCCTTCATAGAGACTCCAGCCGGCGAGAAAATAGGTGGCGCTACCAGCACCATTAGTCAAAGTCGGGAATTACTCAAGGGAGCTGTAGACGACTACTACAACAGTTGGGCAGAAAAAGGTGAGGTCCCGTCTGTCGGCCGCGACTACTCCAAGTTCGAAGTGGATCCGGGTGGCAGGTTGCGACTACGATCAGCACCAAATGCCCCAATTATCAACATGAAGATCGGAAAACCTCTAGCGTTGGCCTCCATTGCCAGAAACCGGGGCAGTGGCCAAATCATAAGGAGCGAATTAGGCTTCACGGATTGGAAGCCTGGTAAAAGAATTATGCCGCCGGCCCGCGCTGTAAAGACCCTACAGTCTACCGACGAAACGATGGCGAAGACGGCCGCTGCGATAGAAACTGCCGATATCAGCGAGCTCCCTCGAGTAGCCACCGACGCTATTCACACAATGGAAACCAGTGAAAGCGAAATAGACGGAATACTCAACCTTGACCAAGGGTCGAACGATGACCCCCCGTTACCTCTTCGCGAACTCCGGGGACTCGATAAGGCTCTACAAAAGGTCTGGGGTGAACTGGTCCATAACCTCTCCAAACTCACGGCGCTGGATGAACATATCGCGCTAGAAGAAAGAAAATTGGAGGAAGCCCGTGGCGATAGAGAATCTACCGAGCGGATCACGAACGACTGCGGTCGTTGCGGGATGAAAGAGAAGCTGGCTTGGAGGCTGCATCGGGTAACCGTGAGGCTCTCCGCACCCAAATAAGTCGGATCCGCGAAACAATCTCGAGGGTTCTGCACGAGGAGACGACACTCGGTGAGCGTCTTCGTACTCTATTCAGAGAGCAGGGCGTCACGATAATAAGCATCCTCGCAGCTCTCGGCATGACTATATCAACCATATTTCTAACTATCGAGCTACTCGTAGGCGGTGTGGTGGCTGCACCCGCGCCAGCACCCGCGCCAGCACCCGCACCAGCACCCGCACCATCAGGGGTGGTTTTGTTCGCCGGTGACAATCCAATTAGACTTTTCGAAGGTAGTGTTATTAACTGTGTTACGAAAATCGCTGACCCAGCGAGTTCTTCCACTGTTGTAACATTGTTAATTGAAGTTGATTTATGACGAGTGAACATTTAATACCGTTAAACCTACAACCAAAACCTGCCGATCCTGTTTCAACACCCAATATGACCCCGTCAAACTTCAGGTTGGAAAATATCGTCGAGATACAGCAGATTCTAAAACAGGAGGGGGAAACTCGGAGGGTAAATGCTAAAAAATATAGACGAGCTGCAAATATAGCGGAGGGGTTGAGCACCTTGTTATCGTCCGTTTCTATACTGGGTGGGGCCGGAACCGCCGCATTGTTATCTACAGTCGCGGAAATTCCTATTGCCGCGGGTTTGAGTGGTGTAGCCACTGGGGCAGGACTGCTGTGTATGGCATTTAGAGTAGTGGGGAGAAAATTCGAAAATAAAAGTAGAAAGCACGACAGAATATCGGTTCTCGCGAGGTCTAAGAAAAATAGCATCGACATTATCGTGTCCAAAGCGTTGGCCAATAACAATATATCGGACGCTGAATTTGAGTTGGTGGTGGAAGAGATGTCTCGATATGAGGATTTAAAAAATACTATTAGAACTAAGGCGCGCGTCACCCTTCCCAAGATTGAGAATACTGACTGGGATAAATTTAGGTTAAAATTGGGAGATAAAGTGTGGGGGGGGGGAATTACAACACCACCGTGAGTATGTCACCCACCGGACCCCATACTTATCGATAACCGCAAACTGTCCGTACCGGGAAGTAATCGTGTGTTACCGTGTGCCACAGTCTCTTATATATAGCGTCTCTCGATAGCTTGTCGCCTTTGGTTAAACCAATACACGCCAATCGCTATTGGAGAAATACACCGGCGACTGTTGTGTGTGTTTAAACTTAAATAAATACACACCGTGGCCTCGATAAGGTGAAATACACCCTATTAGAGATAAGAAATCAATTGGTTATACTCAGTATAACATCACATAATGGTTCTAGTTAAGTGTGCGTGGTTGAAGACAGGTAGTCACAAGAGATGTCATCGTACCGGTATTTACGAGTATTGCAAGCATCACCGGGCATGGATGCGAAGAGGTTCCGTTTCACCTCGCCCATGTCGGTATTGCGGGGTAGGGACCAGATCCGAGTCACTGCTATGTCCACCACATCGATTGGTTAGCAAGGAATTACGTGCTCGCAAGCATTATCGTTTAGTAATAATTCAAATCAGACAGTCAGTTATAAAGATAAAACCGATATTTTATCAATGTTAAACACACCGTTCCCATCAGACCACCGTTGTCATACCGGTTGTTTACCTTAGCAATGGCGTTCCTATCCGACCGCTCTAGGAAATATATGGTCTCATGGTTGCTGAAAAATATGTTCCACTCTTCTCATCCACACCCGCCGAACAGTGGGGAAAAAACCAAGTTGTATATGAGAGTCAACAATGATACCACCTCCTTGTGGGAGGCACCGCGCGTAGCGGGGGGCTTCCAAAGGGAGGTGGTATCATTTTGACTCTCATATATTACTATATTCAATAAATCAACTTTATATGGCCTCAAAAGTGCCGATGATACCTCCGGAGACAGTTCTGTTAACTAGTGTTTAATGGGACAGTAGGACAAAACATCGACTATAATGTAAATATATAATTAAATAATTCAGACTGTGTGCTTTATTCTTTAGTTTACATGTGCTAATTCAGTAACAATTAATTAATGAAACATTACACATTCGACACTCATAATGGTAGTTTTAAATATAGAAATAGTTGACATTCCATCTCTACGACTCCTATACTAGGTAGGTCCAAGGGAGCTAACCTAGTAAATATCAACATTCGCTTTGCGCATCTACACACCATGTTAAGAAAGTCACATCACAAATATGAAGCATACAGTTATAAGCGTTTTAGGAGATTTATATCTTACAAGGCAACATTGTAAACAATTTTCTTCTTACAAGACACGTGACGGATGAACGGACGTACATAGGTGACACCCCAGGTGGTACATTCAATGTTTTCAAACAAAGAAAAACTCGACCAAAACTACTTAAATTTAGTCACGAACACAAGTTAATAAACCAACAGTCGTTTATAATATTATAATGTTTCAAGGTTTACAACATGATTATTTGCATTCAGAATGGCAAAACAGGACGTTTTCCATTATTGGACGTCATAATATCACATGCATTTACATCGTCAAGCCTCGTTTCCTAACGCGAAAAACTATACACACGTGTTGGATATAGTTTGTATTTTCTAAACACTGTGTGTGTATTATAGAAATATATCTTGTACACATTATCCCCTCCTCATTTCGGTTAAGTTACCTTACTCCACCCACCCGTTTAATAATATATAATATAACACACACACACACACACACACACAGAGGTATGATGTCTCCTTCTATGTTTTTTTGCTTTCATTGGTCTCACATCACTTGCAAATACAATTAGAACGTCTGTAGTGAGGTCATATTTCGAGGTTAGACAAAATAGATGTATAATTATGATGAAAGTCATATTGGTATGTGTACCATCAAAGTGTTATATTATATGCATACGCCCGCCGTATATATACATTAGTGGTCATATAGACATTACATCGGTCCCTAAACACACTCATATATCAGTATATCTGATTCTTCCGACCACTGCTCCATGTCTCCGTGTATTGTACTTCGTTGTGGTTTGTTGCTTTTTTCCTGCTGGGACTGCTATTTCTCGTTCGTTCAATAGTTGCTATGGGACTTTCATTATCCCCTCGCCGATAGGCAAGAGGGAATATAGCGTAAGTCCATGTACGTACGTGCATGCGTACGTTCGTTAGTAACACCTCTCATTTTTCAATAATTTATGAACCGCTTCACCGATGTTGATAATATTTTGCCACAATGTGTGTCTAGGGATGGTGCTTTGTTTTGCATACGACCCACGTCCAAGGACAAGGTCACTGATGACTTAAGTTCACCTTGTTAGTAAGGAGTTGTACGCGCTAAAGTATTTTTGGCTGCGAGCAAGAGGATTAACTTCGTAATAACGATGCCCTTGTTGCATTGGTGTTACTTTATATATATGTATATTTCACGTAGTGTTGCTTTCCTTTTGGGACCGCACTCTGCTGGTCTTGGAGTGCATATTTGTGCCGCGCTCAAGGCTCCTGAAGGCTGTGCACGCATCATGTGTTTATCAAGATGTATTGCGTTAGTTTCTTCTTCGCATGGGTTCATATGTCTCCTTTGGGTATCATGTACTCTATTTCAAATGAACATATTTGGAGGACACTACGACATACAATGTATTTGCATATACATGTAAAATAATTACATTGTGAAATTGCATGATGGTGTCTGATGGGTGTATACACAAATTTGTATTTTAATATTAATATGCCAGTAATCTGTGCTTGTAGACAACAACACCATTTGGTGGGCATGTGTGCATATATATTAACTCTTTGCATGCTAGCGGCGAAAATATCCGCCAAACGAATTAGGAGTATATGTTTTATTTCTCTCTGTAAATATGTCTTGAAATTTTATTTGAATTGTGTCCTCCGGAAACAATTCTAATGAAATTCCAAGACATATTCATGACATTTATAAGGAGAAATAAAAGAAAATATAATGAATTGCCATCTGCTGTTTTTGAACTATTTATAGCCAACAAATTTCCCAGCATGCAAAGAGTTAATATATTTTCTTTGATGAAATAGTGTATTTAGAATTAACGTACTTGATTGTGAGCAATCACCGCGCAAAGCCAATGTGAATGAGATCAGATTATGTCGTCAACATTGGAATGTGTTTGAAACAATTCAAGATGAAACATAAAGTGAGTAATCAAGTAAACTATTGACAGTGACTACATTTACACATCTCTTCGCTTCACAGAAATGGATTTGAATTAAAATAAGAAAGAAAGAAAATGAAACAGACATTATTGATGTTTTGTAAACAATTGGGACTTATGCCCAGGTATATTACATATACTTAAGACCAAATGAAACTTTACAGTGTATAAATGATTAAATATGTTGTGAACAAACCTGATGTGTATATACTGTAAAGTTTGTTGGCCTCAAGTATATTATTTACATGTTATTCAATGTGTACCAAATTCATTTAAACATTGCTATACTTTTCTTAAATCATTGAACAAAACTATCTAGGTCAAATTGGACTTTCGGTGGCCATATTGGATTTAAATTGATGAGAAGTTATCCAAGGTGGTTTAATAATGAGTAAATTGTTTTGCTTACAAATAGACTGCATTTAAGAATTGTAAATTGGAAAATATCGGTAGTGGGTAAAAGTTCATAATCGGAGCTTATTTTGGCAGCCATTATCGCTTGCTGTTTATCATATATTTAATATTATTTTTCTTCTACATTTTAGTTGAATACAGTAAAACTATAAAATAATTTTATTTCTAATGAAATAAATTATTCCTGTGGTGGGTGGAAATTATACTTTTTGGCGGCCATCTTGGATTTTGGCAGCCATTTGGGATCCAAAATCTAAATTAATTTAAACCATAACAACACTCGTTTTCGACATATTTGTATGTGTGAATGTGCTTCTCTGCTGTTCTTTGAATTTGTTAAAAAAATACATGTTAATGAGCAGTAAATGTATCTGATATGGAATGCACGTGCAAGGCCATACACTCGTTAAGCACCAGATCCAAATTGCTATAGTGTGGAAATAATATCTAGGGATGGATACCTTTCAAGAAAATATAGTGGCAATTAGCTACGGTGCCGAAGTACCGGTAGCATGGCTCTCTTGACTTTGTATTATTTTCTTTTAATGTTGTTTTCAATAATAAAATTTATTTACGTGGCGAATCCCATACTACCCTCTTTCATAGAGTGCTTTCGGACTGACTAAATGTACCTTACGATGTATGCAACCAGTGTATCCCCAGGTCAGCCTGTGCTGTTTTCTATTCCGTCAATCGAACATCGTTTTAATGATGCCCCTGAATAACAGTTTTGATCAATCGTTTCAGGTATGCCTCGACAGAAACAACGTGTCCACTGCCGGACAGTCGCACGCCCACAGCCGTATCCCTAGTGACACACAGGTGTGCCACTCCCGCAAACCTCATCCAAGTCAGGAATGTACACCCACCAACAGAGCCCAAGTATGAATTCACCCTCTGTGTATCACCACTGAATTATCACTACAGTAGAGCGTATGAACTTGTGGAATGGATCGAACTCAACCGTATTTTAGGTGCCGAGCATTTCGTGTTTTACAATTACTCGACTGGTCCGAATGTGGATGAAGTTCTGGCCATGTACATGAGGCGTGGCCTGGTTAGTGTTGTCCAGTGGGCTCTGCCCATGTCCGTGGACAAATGGCCACCGACAAAGGAAACTATAGAAGTGAACTACTTCGCACAAGCGGCTGCGATCAACGACTGTCTCATGAGGAATCGCTGGACTTCAAAATACTTGGTGTACATGGACCTTGATGAGTTTATTATTCCACACGAGAACGGTTCGTACACATGGTCAGACATGCTCAAAGGTCAACCACATAAAGCTGCATATTCCTTCCAAAGCAGTTTCTTTAGAAAAGAGTGGAATACTACAACACTGCAATATACTGGTAAAGATCTCGCAATTAAATATCGCCTAGTAACGTTAACAAAGTTACATCGGGAGAATAACATATTCAAGCCAATGGATCGATCTAAATACCTATTGCGACCGTCACTAGTGGAAACGGTGGGAGTGCACATAGTGTCAAGGTACAGTAGCGGGCAGTCAGGTATTAATGTATCGCCAAACACTGCACTGGTGCATCATTACCGCATCTGGATAAATCCGATAGACCATGTGGCGGGCGTATCTGATGATACCGCCCTTAAGTATAAGTCGGACCTTATTGCAAATGTGGATTCGGTGTGGTCAGATCTGCAAGGCGTCGAGATAGACAGACCAATTGTTTAGAGGTGGCTACCACCATTGATCTTTACTACATAACCTAATACATTTAAACTTCTCTAATTTGAGTATTGAATCTGAATGCTTTTCATTGTCGCTGTAATTATAATCTGCGTTCATTATCGCAAAGTACTAAACTGTCACAGAGTCATCAGAACCTCTCTAAACCGGACACCCTGGGGACCTCCCAGGATGTCCGGTTTAGAGAGGTTTCATGGTATTTACCTCTTCCATAAATTCAAAACGGAAACGCCCATTTGACATTTATATCCCAATGCATTACATTAGCCTCACGTGACGTCGCGCGACCTTGTTGGTTAAAGCTTGTTTGACATCATTAATCTCCATGATCATGTCGCAACAAATCCACTCGTCCGCTCGTATTGGCGAGTGAACTTTCGATTTGGACCACATGTGTTTGAATAGATGGTCACTATGTTGATGTCATATGGGTATTTTGGTGGATTTGGGTAGATTTGGGTGGAATTCGTTCGTTTTGAATAATTTACATAGTTTTGTGCAACTACTAATACTTAAACATTACACATCGCCAATTATCTACACATTCACCATTCCGAACTTTCCGGCCCCTTTTATATTGTCAAAAGACTCAAGTTATACATGTAATTCGCGGTATGTTGGTAACAATGCACCCAACGTATATAATAAACAACAATAAACGAAGAAAGTATGCAACAAATAAATGATGTCCGTAAATCCAAACGATAGTCTATAAGAAACCTGCAACCACCAATCAGGGAAGCTGTACTACTGTTACGTACGTCATAGTGATTATTTTTACAGCGTCACGTTGCGCCAGTAGGTAGCAGTAACATGATAGATGAAAAGTCATGCAGAGCATGATGTTATTAGCCGATCAAATCAGGGTTCAATATATGTCCACATTTTAGTAGTTACGGAATCTCAGGGAAAAGTGAGAGAAGTGTTGATTTCCTCCCCAACCAAATTCTCCCAGTTATATTTAGTAAATTACTATGGATTTGCCATTTACTTGGCGGCCATTTTGAGTTTTCTGACAATGGAGTATATTAACTGCAATATTATTCCAGTTGAAAGAATTAACCTTTGAATATAGGTGAAGGCGCTTAGCATTACACAAATATGTAGCAAGTCAACCGAAATCTCATAAATACCCGATTTTTGGCGGCCATCTTGAAAATATGTAAATTCTTTAATATATCCAGCTGAAATGTTTTTGAACACCTTACACCAATTTCCAAGTTAAGGACCAATACCTACCTATTGGCTCATATATTGGCAATTTTCGACTTCCGTCAAGCATAAAGTTCATTGACCTTGAAATAACCTTGAACTTGGTTTATGGCACGGATTTTTTGGAAACCTTATACATTCAAGTTTATAAAAACACCGGGTGCCATAAATTAACACGAGGTGCCGGAATCTTATATATATACCTATTGCCCAGACTGTAGAAATATTCCAGAATTTAAGAAAAACAAGCGTGTAAAAAGGTGATTAATTTGGTGTGCAAGTACTGTATGTGAACTTCAATGTATATATTGCCAATGCAGATATACTGTCTGTATAATCGAGACGCACCATGTGATTTTGTACCTACAAACAGGTGCGCAATTTAATGAAATATGCTGAAAGTTGATGAAATTCTCAAAGCAAATGCGGAATAGAATTCTGCATTTGCTCTGAAAATTTCGACAACCTTCGGTGTCATTCCAGGAAAATATCGTCAATTTTGTAATTTTTTTTATGAAATTACGCCCATTTTTGTAGGTACAAAATCGCATGGCGCATCTTAATTATCATTACACTGGTGCTGCACTCCGCGCTGGTGGAGAATGTAAGACAATCCACTTGAAAAATACAATATGTGCCATTATAAAATGTTTCTAGATGAGTGTCATAAAATCAATAAAATTACTACTCGTCTTGAAACATTTTTTTGACAATTAATGGCGCCTATTGTATCTTTCAAGTGGATTGTCTTGAAATATTTCCATCGGCACGGAGTGCAGCACCAGTGAAGTAAGTGGACTGTTTCTCTAACGGTGCATCACAAATATAGAAAAGTATATGTGACCGTGGCTTGAGAAAAAGGCCTTATTGGGTTTGAACAATCTGGATATTAATCTGCTCGCACACTCCTGTATGTGAATGTTCAGGCTGATCTGTGCCTACACTGGTCATATTACCATTGAAAGGAAGTAATATCATGCTTACTATGAGTGTTTATACTTTATTATTACATGCTTTATGTGATAATCATGATAATGGAATAAATGATAAAGTATACATGTTTAGCTTCTATTAAAAATGGCTTTGAATTGGGATATGTATATGATTTTAATTTCAAAAGGTGCCAGCAAATCTGATGAAGAAATTCCACACCCCTGGCCCAGGAATACCAATTCAGCGATTTCGGTCGGCTGCCGGCATCGTACAGATAAACAGGTCGGCTGAAGGTCTGTATAGTCGACTATACCGACCGACAGACAACCTGTTTACCGGTACCATGCTGGCAGCCGACTGAAATCGCAGAATCGCTATTTCCTTGCAATCAATAGAAAAGTAAATGTTTGATGGCGAAATAAGTGAATCAGAAAAAGAAGATTTCAGTATTTACAAAAGGACACGAAGAAGTGCAAGGACCAGTGTAGATCAATTTGGTTCAGTTAAAATCAACAATTGAGTCACACAAATTTACTAGTCCACACGAAACGGTAACAATTTTGTCAGTGACCGTCTAACCAAACTTATCCTTGTTCATGAGACAATTAATGGGAAGACAACCGTTCAATATAGTATATTTCTGTCGAACTGAACCAATAACCTGTTCCACATGTATTCTTGAGTGGGCAAGTTTACGCGTTGATTCCACGTCCAGAGGGGATAGCTAATCACGACCTTTCTTAAATGCTGGAATCAAAATACACCATCTCGCACGTCTTAAGCATGTTAAGTACAGTGACAGCACGGGTGTCAAACATTATAATTCAGTGGGTGGCCGCAGGGCTCCAGATAAGGAATTAGTAATTGAGTATTGTTACTCCATCAGTTTTGAAGCAATTGGGTATTTCAAAATTTTAATTGGGTAAAATTAAATCACACTACTGTTTACACATCATCAGACAGCAATTATTGAATAGTTTGTTTAGAAATGAAAACATATCTTGGCATTTCAATAGAATTGTCTCCTTGGATGTGTTTTCATGGAAAAATATGCTATATTGTGGTCTGTTTATTGTTTTCTGCAGCATGATAAAGGTACCACAATTGTTCACATTGCTTTTTGATACTCACTACTTCTGATTTCAATTGGGTTTTTGGCAATTTTAATTGGGTATTTACGCAAATACGCAGCTTATCTGGAGCTCTTGGTGGGATTCACACACAATATAATGATTACACCAGCTTACATTGTCTCACCAGCTGATAAGTAGAACTATCAGATTATGTATAATATCAAGGACTTACCATTGACAAAATGCGCCGAATACACCAGAACATTTTGGATGTTCTTGTGCCCAAATTCTTGTCCAATTCTAGACAGAAATTCACGTGTCCGATCCGAACTCAGTTTCTCGCATTCCACACCTTGATTTGTGATTACTGCATGCAATCTATATTATTCCAGTGTCCTTTCGCGATCTTTACGATAACTACATCCGTATATAGAACACTTCACAACCATTATGCGTCTAACTAACTGAATTTAGGTCAAACGTGTTTTGTTTTGTGTATCGAGATATTGGAACATGGCGGAGCTTTCGGTTTGTGACGTCCAAACGTTTATTTATAGACAAATTGCAAACCGCCGAACTCTTGTATTTATTTATAGCCAAACCGCCGAACTATTGTAGTTAAAACGTTTATTTATAGCCAAATTGTGTTATTTCGCTATATTTAAAGTTTTAAACAAAGATAATGGCCAAAAATGAAAAATTATCCGGTTGACGTAGTTTGGAAGTGATACAACAAATTTCGCGCTTGTAGATTACCGAATATACGAGAAAAGGGTGGTTACAAACTTTTTCACAAACCGATGGATAACCAATATATTAGCCGATCTATAAATAGATCGGCTAAGAATAAGCGATGACCAATTTATTGGCTGGCTCGGCATAGGTGTCAGATACGGTGCGTTATGAACAATCTCAATATCACGAAACATACAAACGAACTGGAAATCGGTTATTAGGGTATTTTTTGTTGTGTTTAGAGCATTTTTAAGAAAATAAGTGATATTTGGTAATGTGAGCTTTAAGGTTAATTTTTGTCTCGCCCGCGAAGCGGAAAGCGAGACATAGGTTTTGCTTTTCCGGCGGCGTCGTCGTCGTCGGCGGCGTCGGCGGCGTCGTCGTAGTCGTTGTCATCATTCAATGTTAAGTTTTCGTGTTACGGTCATTACTTCAACACCTTATCAGCTACAGTCATCAAACTTTATACATACCTTTACTATGATATGTAGATGAACATAGGACTATTAAAAAAAATTCCAGGCTCCAGGGTCAAGGTCAAACTCTATTTCTTTCTATGCTACAAACTGAACATTAATGCATGAAGACCGTTTTCTCGTGCGCTCTATACACCTTACTGTAGAGAGAACAATAGCCTTCTCCAGTTGAACACTTCTGCATGTGCAAGCATGTGCAAATTTCCAGCTTGACCACTAAATGTCCAGCTAAATTATTACAGGTAATTTATACAGGTAAATTATTATACCTGGGTATTACATTTCCGTAAACTGTGTTGACAATATTGTGGCAATATGTGGACCTGTGCAGATATGATATGTAGATAAATATCGGACTATTATAAAAATTCTGGGCTCCAGTAGCGAGCATAATTTTTTTGTTAATTGTTATGCCCCCGCTACCGAAAGGTACGGGGGCATATAGTGTTACCAGCGTCACGTCCGTACGTCCCGATATTATATTATTTAGTAACTTCTACATGGCTTCACATATTATGTCAATATTTATACACGTGATACATATGAACATCCCTTACACACTCCACCCCCCAGTACTTCGACCTTGACCTTTGGCCTTGACCTTTTCCACTTTAAATGTTTGCTTGGCACTTTGGGACAAATCTACGTGCACGTTTCTCAATCCTACAATAACTTCTCAATATTTTGTCCAATCGCTTAAATATTTATACACATGATACATATGAACATGCCCTACACACTCCACCACCCAGTACTTCGACCTTGACCGTTGACCTTCACCTTTTCTACTTTAAATGTTTACTTAGCACTTTGGGACAAATCTATGTGCACGTTTCTCAATCCTACAATAACTTCTCAATAATTTTGCCAATTGCTTAAATATTTATACACATGATACATATGAACATGCCCTACACACTCCACCACTCAGTACTTCGACCTTCACCTTTCACCTTCACCTTTTCTCTTTATGTTTAAAATACTTACCACTTTGGGACAAATCTACGTGCACGTTTCTCAATCCTCCTACAATAACTTCGCATACTTTTGCCAATCGCTTAAATATTTATGCACATGAATACATATGAACATGCCCTACACACTCCTCCACCACCCAGTATTTCGACCTTCACTTTGACTTTCACCTTTTCTACTTTAAATGTTTACTTAGGCACTTTGGCACAAATCTACGTGCACGTTTCTCAATCCTACAATATACTTTCTCAATACTTGTTGCCATCCCTTAAAATATTTTATACCACATTGATAATATGAACATGCCCTACACACTCCACCACCCAGTACTTCGACCTTCACCTTTGACCTTCACTTTTTCTACTTTAAATGTTTACTTAGCACTTTGGCACAAATCTATGTGCACGTTTCTCAATCCTACAATAACTTCTCAATACTTTTGCCAATCCCTTAAATATTTATACGCAGGATACATATGAACATGCCCTACACACTCCACCACCCAGTACTTCGACCTTGACCTTTGACCTTTTCTACTTTAAATGTTTACTTATTTATACACATGATACATATGAACATGCCCTACACACTCCACCACCCAGTACTTCGACCTTCACGTTTCACCTTCACCTTTTCAACTTTAAATGTTCACTTAGCACTTTGGGACAAATCTACGTGCACGTTTCTCAATCCTACAATAACTTCTCAATACTTTTGCCAATCGCTTAAATATTTATACACATGATACATATGAACATGCCCTACACACTCCACCACCCAGTACTTCGACCTTGACCTTTCACCTTCACCTTTTCTACTTTAAATGTTTACTTACCACTTTGGGACAAATCTACGTGCACGTTTCTCAATCCTACAATAACTTCTCAATACTTTTGCCAATGCTTCTTAAATATTTATACACATGATACATATGAACATGCCCTACACACTCCACCACCCAGTACTTCGACCTTCACGTTTGACCTTCACCTTTTCTACTTTAAATGTTTACTTACCACTTTGGGACAAATCTACGTGCACGTTTCTCAATCCTACAATAACTTCTCAATACTTTTGCCAATCGCTTAAATATTTATACACATGATACATATGAACATGCCCTACACACTCCACCACCCAGTACTTCGACCTTGACCTATGACCATCACCTTTTCTACTTTAAATGTTTACTTAGCACTTTGGGACAAATCTATGTGCACGTTTCTCAATCCAACAATAACTTCTCAATACGTTTGCCAATCCCTTAAATATGTATACACATGATACATATGAACATGCCCTACACACTACACCACCCAGTACTTCGACCTTGACCTTTGACCTTTTCTACTTTAAATGTTTACTTAGCACTTTGGGACAAATCTACGTGCACGTTTCTCAATCCTACAATAACTTCTCAATACTTT
The DNA here is from genome assembly GCA_029237695.1 of Conchocele bisecta. Classification (NCBI taxonomy): domain Eukaryota; kingdom Metazoa; phylum Mollusca; class Bivalvia; order Lucinida; family Thyasiridae; genus Conchocele; species Conchocele bisecta. Next base: position 88,870,554 of record CM055265.1, on the reverse strand, counting down.
TGCCAACCGCTTAAATATTTATACACATGATACATATGAACATGCCCTACACACTCCACCACCCAGTACTTCGACCTGGACCTTTCACCTTCACCTTTTCTACTTTAAATGTTTACTTACCACTTTGGGACAAATCTACGTGCACGTTTCTCAATCCTACAATAACTTCTCAATACTTTTGCCAATCCCTTAAATATTTATACACATCATACATATGAACATGCCCTACACACTCCACCACCCAGTACTTCGACCTTCACCTTTGACCTTCACCTTTTCTACTTTAAATGTTTACTTAGCACTTTGGGAGGCACAAATCTACGTGCACGTTTCTCAATCCTACAATAACTTCTCAATACTTTTGCCAATCGCTTAAATATTTATACACATGATACATATGAACATGCCCTACACACTCCACCACCCAGTACTTCGACCTTCACCTTCACCTTTTTATGCCCCCGCAACCGAATGGTGAGTGGGGCATATAGTGTTACCGGCGTCCGTCCGTACTCGGGTAAATGGCTTGTAATAAAAAAAGCCTCGTTTTCTTTGGCTGCCAGCGGGGGCATTCGTGTGCCGACAGGCCACATTTCAAGTTAAACTCTTTTTTTTTAACTTTTTTTCCATTTTTAGCCAGGTTTTTTTTAGGAAAAAAATCATTTTAAACTTTTTTTTTTTAAACATGTTTTCCATTTTTAGCCAGGTTTTTTTGGAAAGAAATTCCACGCTATTGGATTGGCGAAAGCCAGGCGGGCGGGCGGCGTCCACAATCAATGTTAAGTTTTCGTGTTTCAGTCCATTTCTTTGTTACTGTAACACATAGGACCAACAAACTTTCACAGCTTCATAACCAAGGGGTGCCCACCACATATCACTATCCAACATGTTACCTTTTTGAACTTGACACATTTTTTCCGCGCAGTCAATGTTAACTTTTCGCGTTTACAATGTTAAGTTTTCGTGTTTAAGTCCATTTCTTTGGTACTGTACCACCTAGGACCACCAAACTTTTACAGCTTCATAACCAAGGGGTGCCCACCACATACAACTATCCAACATGTGACCATTTTGTTTACCTTCACCTATTATTTCTACGTAATTGACATAGCCATTTTCAACGTTAACTTTTTAACGTACGTCTGGTTAAAGTTTTTTGGTTAAAGTTTTTCGTTATACTATATCTCTGCAACTGCTTCGCCCATTACCTTGAAACTTTACATGGGTGTTTATCATCATCCATATTTTCATTCTACCCCCCAACCGTGCGGCCCCTGTGCCCAATGTCAAGGTCAAATTACTTTGATTTTTTTGTGTACTATATCTCTGCAACTGCTTCACCCATTACCTTGATACTTCACATGGGTGTTTATCATCATTGTCGCGCCCGCTTGCGGAAAGCGCGATATAGTCGGCATTTTGGCATACGTCCGTCGGTCCGTGTGTCCGGTTAAAGTTTTTCCATCTACTATATCTCTTTTTTTAGTGTCCATGCCTCGTCCCAAGGCGCGACATGCAGGCCACGGCCATCTAGTCTACAAAAAGTGGCCTCGTTTCTTGTTTTTTTTCTTCAAATTCTTTTTCCATTTTTGTCTAGTAGCATAAGGTCGTAAGTGCTATATACCGACTATTATCATATACTAAAACAATTATTCACTAGTGAGCCATAGAATATAATCTGATATTCAATGGCTCACTAGTCAATAATTGTATATGTTCGGGCCAGTGAAAATTGCTTTCTGGCCCAGGCTCGAGGTCAAGGCGGCGGGACAAGGCGACACATTTGATTCCGCGGAATTCTTGTTTTATACAGCATGTTAAAAGTTTGCTAGAGAATTGTCCCTATGATTTTTCATCATTTACTATGATTTGGGATAAATTTTCAGTTTCCTGTTACTTTGCAAAATATGATTACGCTTAAATTGGTGCTCGGAGGCGTTTGTCTCATAGACTGTGATAATGTTGACACATTCCTCGATACAATGAACAAGTGCAATTAATCCACATTTGCCGTGCAATATGGAAAAATATGCTATATTATGGTCTGTTTATTGTTTTCTGCAGCATGATAAAGGTACCACAATTGTTCTCATTGCTTTTTGATACTTACTACTTCTGATTTCAATTGGGTTTTTGGCAATTTTAATTGGGTATTTATGCAAATACGCAGCTTACCTGGAGCTCTGGGTGGGGTTCACACACAATATAATGATTACACCAGCTTACAATGTCTCACCAGCTGACAAGTAGAACTATCAGATTATTTATAATATCAAGGACTTACCATTGACAAAATGCGCCGAATACACCCGAACATTTTGGATGTTCTTGTGCCCAAATTCTTGTCCAATTATAGACAGAAATTCACGTGTCCGATCCGAACTCAGTTTCTCGCATTCCACACCTTGATTTGTGATTACTGCAATCAATCTATACTATTCCAGCTATACTAATCTCCTCAATACCATTTTAACAAATCTGAAACAGCATTGACTATCGATCATTCAAGCCAATTTTCGTTGAAATTGGCCAGGCGGTTCGTGAAAAGAGATGTTTTTAAGAATGTTACCTACACGGCGGTCATCTTGGATTAGGCGCCAACCTCCACATTTGCAAATTTGACATGCCCCCACCCATAGATCATCCCTGTGAAGTTTTGCCAACATTGGCCAAGCGGTTCACAAGAAGACGTTTGAACTCTATAATTAAAGGACGACATTTTGAGATATGACATGACCATATTTGGTCAAATGTGAATTTTGACCCCCCCCCCCCCCCCCCCACCGGCTCCGCCCATTTTTGGCCTCCGGGGCACCATTTTAACAAATCTGAAACGGTATCGACTATCGATAATTCCTGCCAAGTTTCGTTGAAATCGGCTCCGCGGTTTGTGAGAAGAAGAGTTTTTAAGAATTTGACCTATTTTTCCACGGCGGCCATCTTGGATTAGGCGACGACCTCCAAATTTACAATCGACCTTTCGGTGGCCATTTGGATGACGTAATCATCCAATTTCGTCTTGTCAATACCTTCGATTTGATATACGACATGACCATATTCGGTCAAGTGTGAAATTTTACCCCTATTTGACTCCCCAGCCCCTTTTTTGACCCCGGGGCCACCATTTTAACAAATCTGAAACAGCATTGACTATCGAACATTCTGCGAAGTTTCGTTGAAATTGGCCAGGCGGTTGAAATTGGCCTGGCCTGAGAAGATATTTTAAGAATTTACTTATCAAACTTGTGTGTACTTAATTATTGGCTTTCAGCTTGGACGGTTTATGGCTTAATTTTGACAGCGTTGCATAACATACAGACGAATTAATGGCTATGCGATATGCAGATTTTCGACTTTAATATCTGTAAAAATTAAAATAATTTTCGCAATTCTTTGAATAAAAGTTCAATATTATTCCTGACTTTGAAATAAATACAATATTTAGAATCCATGTAAAAATAACAAACATTGATTCTGATATGAATATTGACCGAAATCGACCAATAATTATATATTCGACATCTTTGTAAAAACAACTGTTTTGCGACCTGTGCAGACCCAGACCAGCCTGCACATCCGCGCAGTTTCATAATGACCTACACCGCTCGCTACTGTATACAGGTATAGGGCGGACCAAATTCCAGTTCATAACAATAGTAGAAAGTATATAGTATTGCATACACAAATGTAGAAAAGAATGGCTAAGTTAAAAAGGTGATATCTTTGTTAAAAAATATGTTTTCGGCATAAAAACACAAAGGTGCACATCTTCAGTATGTGTAGAAGACATGTGTATAGTTTCAGATCGATTGACTGAAAGGTTTGAGAGGAGTAGTGTACACACACTATGTACCCTATATAGAATTGCATACAAGAAAATGTAGAAAAAATGGCTAAGTTAAAAAGGTGATATTTTTGTTAAAAAATATTTTTTCGGCATAAAAACACCACTCATGCAAACTCTGTACCATAAATAGAATTACATACAAAAATGTAGAAAAAATGGCTATGGTTAAGTTAAAAAAGGCGATATTTTTGTTTGGGTGTTTTTGGCTGTCTAAGATGGAAACATACACGCTGTACAAACCCAGTTCCGATTTTGGGATATACAGGGGGGGGGGGTTTACTGGAGTCAGGTTGTCCGTCCGTCTGTCCGTGCATGCATCCGTCACTAAGCTTAACATCAGAGAAATATGTTACGACTTCTATTTCCTTAATCTAAAATGCTTAATATTTCACACATGCATTCCTGTAAGGTTCTACTACCATGCTGTGCCAAATCCACGACCGTACAAACCCCGCTGATCCCAAGGTCAAGGTCAAATACTTAGTCTCTTTACAAAACTTAACATCAGAGAAATATGTTATAACCTCTATTTCCTTACATATTTAGGGACACATGGGCCCACAGTTTTCGACTGTGCTCGGCCGTTTTGTCGGGTTAACTAGGCCACCTCGGCATTTTAACAATTAATGAAACATTGTTTGTGTGAATAAAATTTACATACATTGATCGTAAGATCTATGTTAATATACTAATCTTATAAAATAGTTATGTACTTGTTGTCAGTGAAGACCCAGAATGGCCAGATCTGTCTGAGCAAAGTCTGACCAGTATTCAGTATGCATCCGGTCGGCAAAACTACTAGCACCACTACAAGGAACGATATGGATTATTCCGCATGAGGCCGAGTAGATTTTACTCCGATCGGGAATTAAATAAGTCTGTTTTGTCAAGTATGTTTTGTCATCGTAGTCCATTTTATTCATCGGAGGTGAATGAGAAAAGTACGGTCATGGCTGGGTAATACATGTCAAGGGCACCTGCCAATTAAGCCCACTTTCTATTACATTTCCTAACTATCTCATCAACTACTGAAGCAATTTTAAATCGCTGAAGTGCAGATACCGCGGGAAACCGCTATGTTTCCCATTCCACTATTTAAAGTGGGTCAGACACAAACTGCATACACATACAAACGGACGAAACAGGCGGAAAGACAGAATAAAACTATATTCCTCTACATAGAATGTACGATGGGAATGTAATTGACACAGAATGTAATTGAATGTAATATGTCAAAGACGAATCGCAAATATTGTTTTTCTCGGGAAAACTGTTGATCTGTAGCCGATTTCACCAACATTGCAAAGTAAACTTTTCTAGCAAAGTATACTTTGAGGGAGTAATAATTTATTTTTCCCGAAATGCATTATTTCGTATAGAACTAACGACTGCATATATTTGATGATTAAAAATATGCAGAATTATTATACTGAATTGATTACATTATCAATTATTTTGGCTGTGACAATGTAATAAATTCAGTATAATAACAAGAAACGAGGCAAAGCCACGAAGGCCAGGTTTTTTCCAAGCATGGACACTTGGATAACATAATTATACCCACTTTTTGTAGACTAGATGGCCGTGGCCTGCATGTCGCGCCTTGGGGCGAGGCATGGACACTAAAAAAATAGATATAGTAGATGGAAAAACTTTAACGAAAAAACTTTAACCGGACACACGGACGTAGGACGGTACGGACGGACGGTATGCAAAATGCCGACGATATCGCGCTTTCCGCAAGCGGGTGCGACAATGATGATAAACACCCATGTGAAGTATCAAGGTAAAATGGGTGAAGCAGTTGCAGAGATATAGTACACAAAAAAACTTTAACAAATAAATTCAAAGTAATTTGACCTTGACATTGCGCACAGGGGCCGCACGGTTGGGGGTTAGAGTAAAAATATGGACGATGATAAACACCCATGTGAAGTTTCAAGGTAATGGGCGAAGCAGTTGCAGAGATATAGTATAACAAAAAAGTTTTAACCAAAAAATTTAACCAGACGTACGTTAAAAAGTTAACGTTGAAAATGGCTAAGTCAATTACGTAGAAATAATAGGTGAAGGTAAAAAAATGGTCACATGTTGGATAGTTGTATGTGGTAGGCACCCCTTGGTTATGAAGCTGTGAAAGTTTGCTGTGGTAGTTTGGTGGTCCTAGGTGGTCGTACCAAACAAATGGACTTAAACGCGAAAACTTAACATTGAAAACGCGAAAACTTAACATTGAAAAAGTCGACTGCGCGGAAAAAATGGGTCAAGTTAAAAAAAAAGTAACATGTTGGATAGTGATATGTGGTGGGCACCCCTTGATTATGAAGCTGTGAAAGTTTGGTGGTCCTAGGTGGTACAGTACTAAACAAATGGACTCAAACACGAAAACTTAACATTGATTGTGGACGCCGCCCGCCCGCCCGCTCGGCTTTCGCCAATCCAATAGCCTGGATTTTTTTTCAAAAAACCTGGCTAAAAATTAATAAATTTATCCTTAAATTGAAAATTTCTCCCTCAAAGTATACTTTGCTAGAAAAGTATACTTTGCGATGTTGGTGAAATAGGCTACTGACATCAAGCTTCTTCAAATTAAAAGAAAATATGTGTGGGGTTTGTCGGCCAAATACAGTCGACTAGGTATGTTTCATATCGGCTGTACTCAGCCACCTGTATGTTTGCCGTCTATGTCACACTAACCTTCATTTGAAAATCTGCATTCATGTATGTATACAACAATGTGTTACCGTATACGTACATATTCATCATATTTATGCAAGTCTTGGTTTACAGCAAAGCGGAGTGACCTCTAATTCGTAATTATTCGTAGTCCAAACATCATCCAAACATCATCATAATATACATATAATATACCTGATGGATTAAGTGTAAGAATACTTCAATTCAATATATTAAACAAACCTTACTGCATTTATAAATCTTATTTTCTGTCGGCGAAAAAAAATTGCCGCCATTACCATTCAACCGGAAGTCCGTCGATCAGGTCATTTGAGACTGCGACTGGAGAAAAGGGGCTTATGGCCAGTCTAGCTCCTGATCTGTGACTGGAGTAATGGGCCCTACGGCATTTATGGCCAGTTTGGCTTCAGATCTGTTGTCACACTCCTCATGCAGATACCGTCTGCTAGGAGCAGGACAGGGGGCGGTTTCACTAAACTTCTTACATCTAAAATGTTCGTAAGTGCAGATATAGAATAGTCTGTAAATGTCAATTGATGGATTTACATTTATTGAGCATATGCTCAATAAATGTAAATCCAATACCTCTTTACAAGATCACATTGTTATTGTGAAATTTACTATCATAATTTTGCACTTCGAACATTTCAGTCATACAAAGTTTAGTGAAACGGCCCCCAGATGTCTGTGACAGAATGGTGAACAGTACAGGCCCTGATCTGACTGCACGGATGTGCATGCATTCTGGGACTACACTGATTGCAAAGGAGATATGCCCCATATCTACAGTCACATGTAGGCCCTCTCCAACAAGAAAGAATATGTATTCAGAGAGAGTTTATACATGATTTGGCATGTTTTTAATTTGTGTAAAATAGGTTAAGGGACAAGGTCACTGAAAGAACCGGATACTTAGCTGTCAATGAAAGTACCATACCATAAGTCTGGTAAACATCCAAGTAATGTATGACAAGATAAATTAATATAAGGTTCGACAATATCCAGCCGTGGGTACCGGTAAACGTTTGCCGTGGCACGAGGGAACTGTTTGAACCCCAAGGCCATAGGCTGCGGGTTCAAACAGTTCCCGAGTACCATGCCAACGATTACCCACGATTGGACATGGTCGAAAGTTATTGTTACATTTCCGTTGGAAATATCATGCAATTTGAGCATGTACCGTATGCAGTACTTTCTATACTTTGATTGATAATCTGCTCCATTCAAACAGCTGATTTACACATACATGTTCCAGGGCCACAGTACACGTCGCGTGATGTAGCCACATCAATTTCAAAATTTCAGTGCGACCGTTGTAAACTAGTCTGGCGACGTAACGGAGCGTTCATGAGGTACATGCATTACATGGGTGTTGGCTTGGCCCTGGAATGAGCATTGTCTACAGCCATGGTCAAACAGCACGTGCTGCACATTTGAACATGGCTGTGAGCGGTGTCGAACAACAGCAGAGGCATGTAACAATAGAGGATCTTACATATTTGTTAAGCGAGTTTACCGATTTCATAAGAAAAGCAAGCTATGCCAGGTTTCTTACGAAATCAGCCTACAGTCTACACATATAATAAATATCATATTAAATCTGGGTATGGAAGGTCTTCGAGCCAATTCAAACCCTTAAATATAAGCTAAATGAAATGAAGCACAATAAGACCAAACATAGATGTAGTTGGCCCCCCCCCCCCCAAACTTGATGTTGTTTTTTTTTGTATACAGTTAAACTTCAATAGGTCGAACAGCCTGCAGGGTTAAGTTTTAATTCGTCCCATCCGTTGTTCGACCCATCGGGATTTTCTACTGTAACCATTTCAGATCTACGAGTTGGTCAGTGTACTAAGTGAAACAAGTCGTCATTACGACACGTTGTTTCATATAAATACGCTTACATTTGCATTTACGGTTGATTGTCACAGTCGTTTATTAACAGAAACAGGCTTTAATAAAATAAAGAAAGCGACAAACTCATGTGTGTTTTTATTTACATAGCCATTATACAGCAATAGAACATGAGAACAACTGAAAATGATTACGAAATACAATTGGCGGACTTGATTGCCCCGTCCGATACGATCATGTGAAAGCATCTCTGATTTTGTACCTATTGGCATTTGCATAATTTCATGACAAATATTTATCTAATCAAATATAAATCTTTGTGAGTGAATATGTATTTGCCATAAAATGATGCGCATGCTTGTAGGTATAAAATTACATCCTCGTCATACACTGATAAATCAATAGATGCATGCCCAGTCGCCCCATCACTACTTCGGACCCGGAACCACATTCACATTTCTCGGAACGTTGTACATTTTCGCGATCTCCGCTTTCGATTTGTGGCCTTTCTCCACTTCCATGATAGCCTGGTATTTTTCTTCAATTGTCTTGGTAGTCAATTTAAGTTTCACGCCAGATTTCCCCGTAGCCGATCCAGATAGCACAGTGTAGCTAACCGATCCGAATATCACCCCGGCAGAACCGGGTCCTTCCTCGGATTGCTCGGTCGTAACTAGTGCATTTGTGGTAGACATTATTACGAGTCTGATGATCTGTAAAATATGTTTTGCTTATATGGCGAATAAATCGGATGACACATCACACTCATTACTGATCATAGTAAAAACGGTTCATGTTGATTTACAACTTAAAAGGCCAGATGCTTGGGTCATTAATTAAAACTGAGCGCTATTTAATTCCACATGTCCCATAAATTACCACTTTAATTAACTAACAACTTCGCCGACATTGGTCAATGCATAATTACCACGTATGCTGGTCACGACTGCCGTTATTGTATACGCTCAAATGACCACTTGATATTTGTTTGACAACCGGTTAACAATAGGTGTGAAAGTCAATCAACTAGTCTGGAGACAATCGTCTGACATATTCGAGTTTTTGTGGTGTTTATAGTGGATTTATACACGACCGGGCGTGACAGCGATTCGAGGCATTGAGGGTTGTTCGACTTTCACAAGTTCGACCTATACCGGGTAGTTTTAACGTATTTATATAGGAATTCTGCCGGGACCTAAAGGCTAGTTCGAGGCAAGCATGGCTGACGAGTTTACCAGGGTTCGACTCATCGAAGTTCGACTGTATATGAATTCTAAAATTTCAATAAAAGATTTATTTTTGTCAAAATTATTGGACCCGTTTCAACGTGCCTGCGTTACAATGTCTGGAATGATTCTAGATTCTGGTGCTTATGGACATTTACACAATTTCTTTTTAAAGTCAGTAAATTTGCATCACTGATAAATGGCAAACAGCATAGACCTTGATCAAATTACGCATGCACAAGCTGCACAGATAATGCAAGCTGCCTATGACGTAATGTACGTTTTGTCAGTTGGGGGCCAATCGTTGTGGTATGGAAGTGTCTAAGAGCCAGCTTAGGTTCCAAATACATCGTATGTGGCTGTGACTAGAGAAATAGACCTTATGACATTTGCTGCTATTCAAACTTCTGATCTCGCACTCCTGAAGGATCAAAGACCGGGGGCATAAAAACAGACTTCAGCAACTCTTTAGAATCTTTGAAAGTGCTGCCAAAACACATTTTATTGCGTTTCCCGCATTCTAAAGGTTAATAAATCATCGCATCTTGCATTGACTAGGATATCCATGCATCTGTGTCACAATTAATTCTAAGCTTCTTTTGCTGATGTTTCATTGATCACCTGACACAATGTAAAAATGTTCACATTCTTCTAACTGAAAACCATGCTATATTTGCACATTATGTTACCTGATAAATAGAATACCATGCTAGTGTTTTTTTATCTCAAATTCATCAGGCTCGGCTGGGAAATGGTAGGAATGCCGAGGCTTGCTTTGGAAAATCAGACATTTCCAAGCCTCGAGCCTGAGAATTCATACACATTTCGGAACCTCTGTATTCCTACACATTACGAACGTTCTCTGTTTACTGGCCCCAGCAAGTATTCCGTCATAATCGTCCTGCGATTCCACCTGTTATCAACATACACTCGCCCGTGATGTACGAAGCATCGTCCGATGAAAGGAAGGAAGCCAGGCTGCCACATTCCGATGGTTCCCCAATGCTGCAAACAAACAGATTACAGTAGAACCTCTCTAAACCAGACATGCAAGCAGTCTCTGTATCCTCAATGATATGTTTCATTGTCATCTATCTCTGCATCCTCAATGATATGTGTTTCATTGTCATCTATCTCTAACGATAATGCCTGTTCACGTTCGCAAAGCAGTCGGATGGCTTGGCATGGTCATATGCCTGATTTACAGTGGAACATCTCTAAACCGGATGTCCAGGGTGTCCGGTTTAGAGAGGTCCCACTGTACTAATTTGTGACTGGCTGGAGAAATAGGTCCCATCATGGAACTCTTGAATCCGTGAAAGGAAGTAGAAATTGTAAGAAATTTACCTGAATGTCAAGAGTATTGCTTTAACAATGGGGTCAGTTGAGCTTTGAGTTAGCTAGGGCATATTGTCTTATTTGCCAAAGCCTGGCAGATGGCCAAATATTAATTCATGTAATAGTATCCCAATGTTAAGTTTAGTGACAGATGAAGAGAATGACAGATGGATGGAAATCTGATTGGCTGAAACAGAACACAGCTCAGCCTTGACAATTAAACTTCAAACTCCTGATTTTGGGCATTAGCACATAGTACATGCTCAGATAGTTCTATAATGTATACCGTTTCATGGGAATCATGTCGAGAACCTTTTCTCGCACTCCTTCCTGTTTCCACAGCTGCTCGCTGAACTTTGTTTGTATAATGCCCGGGGCGATACAGTTCACCCGGATGTTCATCGAGGAGAGCTGGGGCACCAGGGCCTTCGTCATGCCCAGTAGGCATGTCTTACTGATGGAGTATGGGCCCAGGTACTGAAATTGGACAGTCTTATTGATGGAGTACAGGCCCAGGTACTGAAATTGGACAGTATACTGATGGAGTACGGGCCCAGGTACTGAAATTGGACAGTCTTACTGATGGAGTACGGACCCAGGTACTGAAATTGGACAGTATACTGATGGAGTACGGGCCCAGGTACTGAAATTTGACAGTCTTACTGATGGAGTACGGACCCAGGTACTGAAATTGAAATTGGACAGCCGTACAGGCCCAGGTAGAAAAATTGGACAGTATACTGATGGAGTACGGGCCCAGGTATTGAAATTGGACAGTCTTACTGATGGAGTGCGGGCCCAGGTACTGAAATTGGACAGTCTTACTGATGGAGTACGGGCCCAGGTATTGAACTGATGGAGTACGGGCCCAGGTACTGAAATTGGACATGGATATTTTTACTGTTGGGATGTAGGCCCAAACTAGGCATTATCATGTTCGTGACAAATTTGCTTTACAAACGGGGGGAACGTACGTCCTCAGTGATCTTGATAGTGGGTGTTCAGATACTGGGTGTATGCGAAACAACCCATCCCATGACATACATGTGGCAAAATATTACATGTATTAAAATTGGTGGTTTAGCTGTTATTAAAGGTACATGCCCACTCAGTAGGCACACAATTTTCTTTATATCAGAGACATCATCTGAGACATTTTCTGGCAAAATAAACATTCATTCACCATTACCCCATGTATTGATTGGCATTATTATACATTTTATATGAGACATAAATGTCCACACTGATATCAGGAACGCTAACCTTGTTTCCTTCCAATGTTAACAAGACATTACTATTTTTTCTGTATATTTATTTTTTGATGTGCAATGATCATACTTTATAATCTTCATACTTTATAATTTTTTCAGGTTACGCATGTAATTAGTATTTTAATTAAAAAAATAGCATTGCTCATTTGCATATGAAAATAGTTTCACTCCACCACGAGTCACTATCAGTAAAATAAATATTACTAAATGATTATATCTGTATAGCGGGCACACGTAAATTTTAGCACTCGTTTAATAGTGACGCAATTATAAACTTATTTAATTCCTATAAAGAACATTGTGAGCCTACTGAGTGGGCATGTACCTTTAAGAAATGAAAGGTGTCCAAGACTGGTGTCAATTGATCAATATCATCTCAGAAGTGGTAGAGCTTGCTCTGCAAGTCGCGGAATTCCCAAGCGTCACCTGATAAACTTGCTATCACAAGACAGTAGCCTGTTATTCTATATATCCACCAGCAGTCCATGACTGGTGTCCTTTGATATCAAGTTTATCAGGCTCGGCTCGGAAACGGTAGGAATTCCTCGTGATCTGCGGAATTCCTAAGTGTTTCCTAGGTACTAAGTACACTTTGAATGGAGAAATTTTCAATTTAAGGATAAATTTATCAATTTTTATTATACTGAATTTATTACATTATCACAGTGAGTGAGTGAGTGAATAGGGTTTAACGTCCGCTTTTCTGACATAGAGGTACAAGCCTCAGGGAGTCTACACGCAGACGGGTCAACGGGGTCGTGTCCCGTATCCACCTGTCCGAGGGGGGTAAATCCCAACTTCAGAACTCAATATTTACAATCAAAATATATATTCAGTCCTGAAATTAGAACAACCTGATCTGGTGCCAGGCCCTCGCCACACCAGAATCATTTATCCCATCCCCTAAAAGTAATAGGATTAGCGCTAATCTTACTTTTATATATGGGGCATAGCCCGACTCAACTCTCACATACAAGAAAGCCAAAAATGTACATGAGGGCCAAATCCGGTATAGTGGGTTCCGGAAAGTATGAACCCAATCGTTAAGCCAGTTTAGTCGCCTTTTACGACAAGCAATGGCTACTGCAGCACTATTCTCAGGATCAGTTGATCCTGCCCCGGTGCCTGCACGGGGCACATTATCACAGACAGCTGTGATAATGTAATAAATTCAGTATAATAATTCTGCATACTTTTAATCATCAAATATATGCAGTCATTGGTTCTATACAAAATAATGCATCTGGGGAAAAATAAATGATTACTCCCTCAAAGTACACTTTGCTATATAAGTATGCTTTGCAATTTTGATGAAATAGGCTACTGATAAACTTTCTATCACAAGACAGCAGTCTCGTATAGTGTCTTTTCATATCAAGTTTATCAAGTTTATCACGATCGGCTCGGAAACCGTAGAAATTCCTTGGAAAGCAGCCGCATGGTGTCCTCTATGCCCAGTACTGGACTGCTGTCTTTTCATATCAAGATTATCAGGATCGGCTTGGAAACGGTAGGAATTACTCGGCGAGCCACAGAATTCCTACGCGTTTTCTAGCCTCAGCTAATATGACAAGAAGAGTAGCGTGGTATTCTCTATGTCCAGCCGCAGCAACAAGTGACTCACCTCAAGTGGCGTGTATCCCGCAAATGAGGATACGAAGATCACAGAACCACCACTGAAATCAATACAGAAATCACACACAGGTAAGCACCAACATATACAAGTTCAGGACCAGAAAGACAATAAACTGATTGTACAAAGGCCCAATGTGTCAGGTATGCCTTAGATATTTAACCCTTACTACGCTGAATTAAATGTTGTCGTCTGCTGGAAATGTTTTATTTTCAATATTTCTCGACAAAAACCTGGTTTTGACAGCACATGAGAATCGTCTCCAGTGGAGACGATTCTCATGTGCTGTCAAAACCATTTTTTTGTTAAGAATTAAAGCAAAAATGAAAAACAGCAGACGGCAATTTCCGTCAACAGCGTAGGAACGGTTAATATGTTTGGTTTGCTTTATGGACTGTCACTGGCCGATATCAACTGCAACACACCACTTCTTTTGATCAAATTCCAACAAGTTTGTGCTTTATTCAATTGTATAATGTCATAGACTGAGATAAAGAGGAGAGACAATTTAGAAATGCTGTACAGTAGAACCCCTCTAAGCCGGACACAGATACATGTTAGTTGTGCTTAATTTTGATATGTTTCATTTCTATTCATCTCCATTAATAATATATGTTAACAACCGCAAAGCATCCACGCTTGTCTTGAAGTAGTCATCTGTCTGTTTTACTGTGGAACCTCTCTAAACCGGACACCCTGGGGACCTCACAGGGTGTCCGGTTTAGAGAGGTTCCACTGTATTTAGTATTACCAGGGTATGGGATTACATGGTCTATTTTTTTATCTATTATTTAGAAGCATTATTTATGTAGTTAGTCTGAACATTCTGCAGAGAAATTTGAATCGGACGGAATCGAATGTTGTTTAACCCTTTCAACACCACAGCCCTGTATGGTGGTATTGGCAAAAAGTGTAGATCCAGCAGATCCAGGATATGAACTTTCTGCAAGTAATTCTCATCAGGATCTGCACTTTCTGCAACTAATTTTCAGATTTTGAGAATAAAAACACCCCCTTTTAATAAATGGACTAGTCTGAAAATCATTTTGTGACGGTTTAATTGGTTTCAAAATTAACATATCAAAATCCATTACAGTTACTTAGGGGTGAAAGGGTTAAACTTGGTCGGATTCAAATTTCACTCCAGAATGTTCAGACTAAACTACATGTACATAAGTAATGCTGCTGAATTTGATATTGGCGGACTCGTCATGTTAACAGCAGGAACATGGGCATCATTAACAGAAAGAAACTGCAGTTGTATTGATGAACAATAAGATTTACCCTGAGACCTCATGGGCGCCGCCATTACTCCAGACAAAACAATAGACCAAGTGATCCCATACCCGGACTACGATACAACAGGAAGCACAGTTTGTGACACATAATGCTGTTTAATTGTGTACTGGTAATACTATATGACAAAAACTGTAGATTGAAGTTTTCGTTCTAGTAACTAGGTACATGTATATAAAATTAAATTAGTAACCGTATGCCAGTGTAATATATTATATTTTCTCTTTTACCAAGCCTAAATATGTTTCAGACAACTCAATTGGGTTCAAAAATATGATACAAATCTACACATAAACACTTTTTAGCAGGCTGATCTAGGCCTAGTATGGCGGCCATACGTTGGTCCTTTTGCTAAGCCAGGTGCCATGTATCCTAAGTATCTCTGTTGTACATACCCTCTCGCTTCTATATGTGAAATTAGGTGCCATGTATCCTAAGTTTCTATGTTGTACATACCCCCTGGCTTCTATATGTGGAACTACTTCTTTACACAGGAAAAATGCTGCCTTCACATTCGTCTCAAATATCTGCAAAATGGAACTCGAAAATGTGGCCGGTCGACGCACTTAGGGCCCCTATTTCAAAACTGTTGCAAAAACTTTCAAATAAATAAACATACAGATGGACTGACGGACGTACGATCAGTAGCGAGGTTAATTGTATGAATGTGGAATGATGTATAGTTACTTAGTAAAGCATGTGTGAAATATGAAGATGTTAGCTGAAGGCAAACAGAAATATCTGTGATTTGAGAAATTCTTACAAAAACTTTCAAATAAATAAACAGACAGAAGGACGGACGCACGATCAGTAGCGAGGGTAATTGTATGAATGTGGAATGATGATTAGTTACTAAGTAATGCATGTGTGCAATATGAAGATATTAGCTGAAGGGAAACAGAAATTATAGGTGATTTGAGAAACTCTTACAAAAACTTTCAAAAAATAAACGGACGGACAGATGGATGGACATGGCGAAACCTATAGGGCACCGCCCCTTCTCGGTGGGGCCCTAATTAAGCCTTTAAGGTGCGACCATGACTGCAAAAATGGGGCTTATGATGTTCTGTGTATATTCACACATTATATGTTATAATGTGTGGCTGTGACTGGAGAAATGGGGCTTGTGGGTATTGCAACCAGTGTAGGTCCTGATCAGACTGTGTGATCTGCACTGTTTGTCATTCCATCAGTGAAACACCCTTTATGCTTATAAGAAGCAACATAAATCGTTGTCGGGGCTACATGAGTGTGCTACTTGATCAGGAGCTACACTGGTTGAAACCCCATAAGCCCCATTTCTCCAGTCCCAGCCACAAATGGAAGAGCAGCCAGACACGTTATGATCAATAATGTAAACCAGATGGCTGCGGCCCGCATGTCGAGCCCGCCGAGGCATTTGATGGTCTCAGAGTGTATTTACTTGAAGTTTGATGCCAAATAAGCATACAAAGTTTCAAGGAAATCTGACTTACGGTTACAGAGATAGTAGGTATGTGAAAACTTTAACGCAAATTTTGACAGAAACTTTAACGCAAACTTCTAAGTCATTTGACCTTGACATACGGGCACAGGGGCTGCATGAGTGGGACACAGAATGAATATATGGATGATGACTAATAAGTATATGAAGTTTCAAGTCAATGTGACTTAGGACTGCAGAGATATAAGGTATTTAAAAACTTTAACGCAGATTTCGGAACGCAAACTTTTAAGTCATTTGACCTTGACCTTGGGCACAGGGGCCGCATGAGTGGGATACAGCATGAATATATGGATCATGACTAATAAGCATATGAAGTTTCAAGTCAATGTGACTTAGAACTGCAGAGATATAAGGTATTTAAAAACTTTAACACAGATTTCGGACGCTACGGACGCACGGATGCACGGACGCACGGACGCATAGACACCCGGACGTCATTGTGATCACTGTCTCGCTTTCCGCAAGCGGGCTCGACAAAAATTGACTTTTTTTTTCTCAACTTTTGATGCCATTTATGGAAAAAATGTAAATTTTTGTAAGTGCATTTCATTAAATTATGCAGATGTCCGAAGGTACAAAATCACGTGGCGTATCTCATATGGTGGATAAAAGCTACCAGAAGTGTTACTGGTGTTTTAGCAATTTCATAGTGTACAGTGTAGACCCTGATCAGACTGTGTGCATGCACAGGCTGATCTGGCACTACACTTGTTTTGGCCATCAACCAGTGAAACACTCGGCATGATGTTAACAAACAGTATAGGCAGCATAGATGCGTCAGTGGTTTAGCCATTCTTGCTGAGGGAGGTGCGAATTGTGGATCGAATTTGGAAAAGGATATGGTAGCATCGTTGCTCGGAAAACATATAGATTTCTACATTCAATTTCCTCACTTACGCGTGCAGTTTTAATCAAAGCTATAATTTTCGCCATGTGGATGTGACTGAAGAAACGGGGTTTATGGGTTTTGTGACCAGTGTAGATCCAGATCAGCCTGTGCATCCTCAGTCTGATCAGGATCTGAGCTGTTCGCCATTCCACCAATGAAACACCGGATATGCTTCTAGAAAGCAATATCAGGCTACAGTAGTAAGCTATTAGATACATAGGTCACAAATCACATAAGCCCCATTTATCCAGTCACAGCCACAGATATGTCTGTCGATAATAAGTTAAGTTTATGAAAACACTAAGACTGTGACTTTGACCTTGGTTAGCGGGGGTCTGAACATCGTGGATTTGTCACAGCATGATAGAGAATCATTAGAGAAAGGCATGTGTGAAATATCAAAACGTTTGGTGAAATGAAACAGAAATTATAACAAATTTCCCCCAATGTTAAGTTTTCAAATTTTTGAAGACAGACGGACAGTCAGATGCTGACTACGACACCGGGAGTATGACATAAGCACTCCTTTCGAAAGGTGAGCTAAGAACTAAAATGTGCATTTTTTATGGAGGAAAATACAATGCATAACATGGTAAACACTTACACAAGTGACAAAATAGAAAAGTACCATATGCATGTACATGTACTTCGTTGATAAAAAATCTAATTTATACATACAGTCACATTGGTTCATGGTCATGAATAAATTGATAAAATGTAATATGGTCACGCCATAAAATCTTTTAATATGCAAGGCATGACAGTAACATGAAGTTGGTGTCTTACACATGCAGGTCGTGAGATATGGGACAAGCCATGAGATTTTTTACCTCAGAAGATGTGCGATTTTTCATGAAAATATTTACAGAAAGTTATATTTTCTGTAAATAACGTCAAAAGATGACAAAATTTTCATAGCAAATCAGGGATCAGTTTACAGGGCGAAGTGGGCGAAATTCTCCCTATTTTGAGTTGAGGTTTTTCACTATATAAAACAGAAATTTTGGAAGAAATGGTCTATTTTCTAAATGTTTTAGTGAAAACTTCTCACTATTTTGAAGGGCTAGCTTGAACCCTGCAAATTATAATTTAACCGTTAGACCGCTATCTTATTATTTTTTTGTAGTCTGCTGTTTATTTTCCATTTTTATCATTAAAAACATGCCTTGACAGCACTTTAGAATAATTTACAACATGCTTTGACAGCACTCCAGAATCATTTCCATTGGAAATGATTCTGAAGTGCTGTCAAGCCATGTTTTTATTGAGAAATAAGGCAAGATATAAAAGCAACAGCAGACGACAATTGTTGTGAGTAGCGGTCTAAGGTTTAATGTAATTTACAATAACCTCCGAAGGGAAGCACATGCAATACACATTGTTTTAAAGTCACTCTTTGTATTCATCGGCAAGACCAGTAGCCTATTTCACCAACATTGCAAAGCATACTTATCTAGCAAAGTGTACTTTGACGAAGTAATCATTTATTTTCCCGAAAAGCATTATGTCATATAGAACTTAACGACTGCATATGTTTGATGATTAAAAGTATGCAGAATTATTATACTGACTTTATTACATTATCACAGCCAAAATGGCTGTGATAATGTAATAAATTCTATATAATAACAAGAAACAAGGCAAAGCCACGAAGGCCAGGTTTTTTCCAAGCATAGACACTTGGATAACATAATTATACCCACTTTTTGTAGACTAGATGGCCGTGGCCTTCATGTCGCGCCTTGGGGCGAGGCATGGACACTAAAAAAAGAGATATAGTACCGGTAGATGGAAAAAATTTAACCAAAAAACTTTAACCGGTCGTACGGACATACGGACGGACGGACGTATGCCAAAATGCCGACTATATCGCGCTTTCCGCAAGCGGGCACGACAATGATGATAAACACCCAGGTGAAGTATCAAGGTAATGGGTGAAGCAGTTGCAGAGATATAGTACACAAAAAAACTTTAACAAAAACATTCAAAGTAATTTGACCTTGACATTGGGCACAGGGGCCGCACGGTTGAGGGGTAGAATGAAAATATGGATGATGATAAACACCCATGTGAAGTTTCAAGGTCATGGGCAAAGCAGTTGCAGAGATATAGTATAACGAAAAACTTTAACCAAAAAACTTTAACGTACGTTAAAAAGTTAACGTTGAAAATGGCTAAGTCAATTACGTAGAAATAACAGGTCAAGGTAAAAAATATGGTCACATGTTGGATAGTTGTACATGTATGTGGTGGGCACCCCTTGGTTATGAAGCTGTGAAAGTTTGGTGGTCCTAGGTGGTACAGTAACAAAGAAATGGACTCAAAAACAAAAACTTAACATTGATTGTGGACGCCGCCCGCCGCTGGCCCGCCCCCAGATATAATCATTTAGTAATATTTATTTTACTGATAGTGACGTGCGGTGGTATTAGGCTATTTTCATATGCAAATGGGGCATGATATACTTTAATTATTTATACTAAGTAAATGCGTCACCCGAAAAAAATAATATTTAAGACAGATTATAAGTATGATCATTGCATATCAAAAAATAAACACAGAGAATAAATAGTAATGTCCGTTAACATTTTAAGGAAACACGGTTATCGCCCCTGATATCAGTGTGGAAATTTACTGATATAAAATGTACAATAGTGACAGTCAATACGTGGGGTAATGGTGAACGAATGTTTACTTTGCCAGGAAATGTCTCAGATGCTGTCTCTGATATAAAGAACATTTTGTGCCTACTTCGTGGGCATGTACCTTTAATGACTTTAAAACAATGTGTGTATAATTTAATGGTTGACAAGTATTAACATCTTATAATCCGACCAGCGTTTAAAGTATACATAATTGACAAAAGAAAACCTAAACCCTAATGCTAAATTACAGTCCTCTGTGACCTTGACATTGAGCATTATAATGTGGGTCACACGTACGACAAAGCATCATGTCGAGACACACACACCAAGCAACATCCTGATTTCGAGCAGGACAAAATTGTATGTTATCAGAAAGTTGTATAAGAATGGGCAAAATACCCAATGCAGGTGTGCCGGAAGCATCAAAAGATTGGTCCAGCGAATCTACTGGGTGCCCCCGCTACCCACTCAAAGTGTATGTTGTTACCACTCAGTTGAACCATCTCGCCGAGACGGTTCAACTGAGTGGTAACAACATAACTTTTGATGTGAAATGAGAAAAATGCAGAAATATATTTACATTCTGTTCTGTTATACATGAATTACAAATATGTTAAAATTATTGATCCGGCAGTGGCCGGACCTGCTGGGCCTGTTCCGACACCCTAGCAATGTACAAGATAGCATTTCAATAAGCCACACTATCCACCAACATTGCACCCTGATTACTATGAACAGTCAAATCAGGCCCATGGCTGTTTTTAATTACATACCCAGTCAAACCTCCCCAAACAGCCACCTCTCTACAACAACGCCCTCTCTCTGTAACAACCGATATTTGATATCCCAAATAGACAATTGCCTGTACATGTATATTTAAGCTCCCTACAACAGCCAGAATTGTGTATTCCCATTGGTGGATGTTGTAGAGAAGTTGCACTGTATACAGATTATCATCGGCAAGCTGGAAGAATGGACCTGAAAATGTTCGTACAAACTAGAAATGGACGCTTGTCGACAAGCGCATGTGTATCCCCCTCCCCAGATACACAAGTAGTTTGAAAAAAGGGTGTTCGAGTTATGCTCCGGAGACAAAATCAGTGACGGAAAACCAAAGGGAGATAACTAAAAAATTAGTGATGCAAGAGTTGTCATTCTTGCGTGACACACCTTTAGGGTCGTGGTCTATGCATGTGTGAAGTTTCATTAAAATATTCCAAAGGGTGTTCGAGTTCTGCTCCGGACACGAAATCAGTGCACGAAACAACAAAGGGAGATAACTAAGAAATTAACGACTGCAAGAGTTGTCATTCTTACGTGTGACACACCTTTGGGTCGTCTTCTATGCATGTGTGAAGTTTAATAAACTAGAAAATGTGTTCATAGAACACGGATGTCCCACATATCGCTTTGATAATAAATGAGGCCAAATTCCAAGTCAAAATTTTCTTTTACCTGAGCGTTAAAGTTTTTGAAGCACCAAGTATGTGACCTTGACCCTGGGCTTGGCGGGGGCAGGACAAACGTGGATTTGGCACAGGGCGGTAGAGGACCATTAGAGCAATGCATATATGAAATATGAAGCTGATCCCTGAAAGAAAACAGAAATTATAAGATATTTACCTGAGCGTTAAAGTTTTTGAAGCACTAAGTATGTGATCTTAACCCTGGGCTTGGCGGGGGCAGGACGAACGTGGATTTGGCACAGGGCGGTAGAAGACCATTAGAGCAACGCGTATATGAAATATGAAGTTGATCCTTGAATGGAAAGAAAAATTATAAGATATTTACCTGAGCGTTAAAGTTTTTGAAGCACCAAGTATGTGACCTTGACCCTGGGCTTGGCGGGGGCAGGACGAACGTGGATTTGGCACAGGGCGGTAGAGGACCATTAGAGCAATGTGTATATGAAATATGAAGCAGATCGGTCGAAGGATGAAGAAATGATGAGACATTTACCCGAGTGTTAAAGTTTTGTGACGGACGGACGGACGAACGGGAGGACGGACGAACGGGAGGACGGGACGCACGTTCCTACGAATGAATACTTGTTGGGTTTTTACTCTATAAAAATACCCAACAAGAGTACCCAACACTATCCTAACCCTACCCAATAAGATCCCCGTATGCTTACAACAAGTACCCATTCGTGTGTGCGGACGGACGGACGGACGGACGGATGGACGGACAAGGGTAACACTAAATGCCCCCTCCACTATCGTGGTGGGGCATAAACATATTCCAAAGGGTGTTCGAGTTATGCTCTGGATACGAAATCAGAGCATGAAACAACAAAGGGAGATAAGTAAACAAGAATTCCGCGGAATCAAATGCCTCGCCTTGTCCCGCCTTGACCTCGAGCCTGGGCCCGAAAGCAATTTTCAATGGCCCGAACATATTATACAATTATTGACTAGTGAGCCATGGAATATCAGATTATATTCTATGGCTCACTAGTCAATAATTGTTTTATTATATGATAATAGTCTGTATATAGCACTTACGACCTTATGCTACTAGACGAAAATTTAAAAAGAATTTGAAGAAAAAAAATGAAAAAAAAACAATGGAAAAAAAAAAGGTTAAAAATTAAAAATAATAATGCTTGCTACTGGAGCCCAGAATTTTTTTTAATAGTCCTATATTTATCTACATATATCTGCACAGGTCCACATAATGCCACAATATTTTCAACACAGTTTACGGAAATGTAATATACAATGTAGTAATTTACCAGTATAAATTACCTGTGGTCAGATAGTGGTCAAGACTGGACATTTGCACATGCTAGCACATGCACAGGTAAATGGTTCTCCCAGTCTCTATTGTTCAACCGGAGAAGGCTATTGTTCTCTCTACAGGTAAGGTGTACAGAGCACACGAGAAAACGGGTCTTCATGCATTATTGTCCAGTTTGTAGAGTGCGCAAAACAAAAAAGGGAGATAACTCAAAAATTAGCTATGCAAGAGTTGTCATTCTTGTGCGCGACACACCTCCGGGTCGTGGTCTATGCATGTGTGAAGTTTCATGAAAATATTCCAAAGGGTGGTCGAGTTATGCTCCGGACAGGAAATCAGTGCGCGAAAACAAAAACGGGAGATAACTAAAAAATTAGCTATGCAAGAGTTGTCATTCTTGTGCACGACACACCTTCGGTTCGTGGTCTAATTGAGTGTGTGAAGTTTCATAAAAATATATTCCAAAGTGTGGTCGAGTTATGCTCAATCAGTGCGCGAAACAAAAAAGGGAGATAACTAAAAAATTAGCTATGCAAGAGTTGTCATTCTTGTGCGCGACACACCTTCGGGTCGTGGTCTATGCATGTGTGAAGTTTCATGAAAATATTCCAAAGGGTGTTCGAGTTATGCTTCGGACAAGAAGTGTCTGCGGCGGACGCGGACGCGAACGCGGCCCGCTGTCAAATCCATAGTATCCCCCGACGGTCATAAGTTACATTTTGCCAGCCCTAAGTTGCGCCCAGGTTCTTGTTAATGGTACACTTACCTTATCCCAGACTGGTTCTGTAGTCTGAAACAATGTTGGTAGACAGGGTTAGTGCAGAACTCAGCAAGATGGTGCTACTACATGTATTACATTTTACGCTGGCGCGGATGGCAGCGTCAGTATAACTGTGATAAATAGGCATTGTGTTTTAGCTGTGTTTGTAAAACACAGGGCCATGCTCCCTTAGCTGTGTTTGTAAAATACAGGGCTATGCTCCCTTAGCTGTGTTACTAAACACAGGGCCATGCTCCCTTAGCTGTGTTTGTAAAATACAGGGCCATGCTCCCTTAGCTGTGTTTGTAAAACACAGAACCATGCTCCATTAGCTGTGTTTGTAAAATACAGGGCCATGCTCCCTTAACTGTGTTTGTAAAACAAAGGACCATGCTCCCTTAGCTGTTTGTAAAACACAGGGCCATACTCCCTCAGCTGTGTTTGTAAAACACAGGGACATGCTCCCTCAGCTGTGTTTGTAAAACACAAGGCCATACTCCCTTAGCTGTGTTTGTAAAATACAGGGCCATGCTCCCTTAGCTGTGTTTGTAAAATACAGGGCCATGCTCCCTTAGCTGTGTTTGTAAAACACAGGGCCATGCTCCCTTAGCTGTGTTTGTAAAACACAGGGCCTCCCATAAAACTCTCAGCTGTGTTTGTAAAACACAGTCCATGCTCACTTAGCTGTGTTTGTAAAACACATGCCATGAAAACTCCCTCCCTTAGCTGTGTTTGTAAAATCACAGGGCATGCTCCTTTAGCTGTGTTTGTGGGACTACAGGGCCATGCTCCCTTAGCTGTGTTTGTAAAACACAGGCCATGCTCCCTTAGCTGTGTTTGTAAAACACAGGGCCATGCTCCCTTAGCTGTGTTTAGGGCCATGCTCCTTAGCTGTGTTTGTAAAACACAGGGCCATGCTCCCTTAGCTGTGTTTGTAAAACACAGGCCATGCTCCCTTAGCTGTGTTTGTAAAACACAGGGCCATGCTCCTTCAGCTGTGTTTTGTGTTAGTAAAATACAGGGCCATGCTCCTTTAGCTGTGTTTGTAAAACACAGGGCCATGCTCCTTTAGCTGTGTTTGTAAAACACAGGGCCATGCTCCCTTAGCTGTGTTTAGGGCCATGCTCCTTTAGCTGTGTTTGTAAAACACAGGGCCATGCTCCCTTAGCTGTGTTTGTAAAACACAGGGCCATGCTCCTTTAGCTGTGTTTGCAAAACACAGGGCCATGCTCTCGGGCCTAGCTGTGTTTGTAAAACACAGGGCCATGCTCCCTTAGCGTGCAGTGTATAAAACAGGGCATGCTCCCTTAGCTGTGTTACTAAACTCCCTTAGCGACTGGGCATGTCCCTTAGCTGTGTTTGTAAAATACAGGGCCATGCTCCCTTAGCTGTGTTTGTAAAACACAGGACCATGCTCCATTAGCTGTGTTTGTAAAATACAGGGCCATGCTCCCTTAACTGTGTTTGTAAAACAAAGGACCATGCTCCCTTAGCTGTTTGTAAAACACAGGGCCATACTCATCTCTGCTGTGTTTGTAAAACACAGGGACATGCTCCCTCAGCTGTGTTTGTACACTAGGCCATACACTCCCTTAGCTGTGTTTGTAAAATCACAGGGCCATGCTCCCTTAGCTGTGTTTGTAAAACACAGGGCCATGCTCCCTCAGCTGTGTCTGTAAAACACAGGGCCTGGGCTCCCTTAGCTGTTTGTAAAACACAGCCATGCCCTTCCTTTAGCTGTGTTTGTAAAAACACAGGGCCTCATGCTCCCTTAGCTGTGTTTGTACACGGGCCTGTCCCTTAGCTGTGTTTGTACACAAGGGACATGCTCCTAGCTGTGTTTGTAAAACACAGTTCCATGCTCCTTACAGCTGTGTTTGTAAAACACAGCCATGCTCCCTTAGCTGTGTTAGTAAAATACAGGGCCATGTTTCCTGCTTGTGTTTGAAAACAGGCCATGTCCTTTAGCTGTGTTTGTAAAACACAAGGGCCATGCTCCCTTAGCTGTGTTTGTAAAACACAGGGCCTGTATAGCTGTGTGTTTAGGGCCATGCTCCTTTAGGGGCCATGCTCCTTTAGCTGTGTTTGTAAAATAAAACACATGGGCCTCCTTTAGCTGTGTTTGCAAAAACACAGGGCCATGCCCTTCCCTTAGCTGTGTTTGTACACAGGGCCATGCTCCCTTAGCTGCTCCTTAGCTGTGTTTGTAAAACACGGGCCATGCTCCCTTAGCTGTGTTAGCTGTGTTTTGTAAAACACAGGGCCATGCTCCCTTTAGCTGTGTTTGTAAAACACAGGGCCATGCTCCCTTAGCTGTGTTTGTAAAACACAGGGCCATGCTCCCTTAGCTGTGTTTGTAAAATACAGGGCCATGCTCCCTTAGCTGTGTTTGTAAAACACAGGGCCATGCTCCCTTAGCCGTGTTTGTAAAACACAGGGCCATGCTCCCTTAGCTGTGTTTGTAAAACACAGGGCAGGGCCATGCTCCCTTAGCGGTGTTTGTAAAACACAGGGCCATGCTCCCTTAGCTGTGTTTGTAAAATACAGGACAATGCTCCCTTAGCTGTGTATGGCAAACACAGGGCCATGCTCCCTTAGCTGTGTTTAAAACACAGGGCCAGCTTCCCCTAGCTGTGTTAAAAGAAAACACAGGGCCATGTCTAGCTGGTTTGTACACAGCTGCCCCTTAGCTGTGTTTGTAAAACACAGGGCCATGCTCCCTTAGCTGTGTTTGTATAACACAAGGCCATGCTCTTTAGCTGTGTTTGTAAAACACAGGGCCATGCTCCTTTAGTGCGTGTTTTTAAAACACAGCCTTTGTCCCTAAAAGCTGTATTTGTGGGCAGGGCCAGCATGCTCCTTAAAAGCTGTGTTTTGTAAAACACAGGGCCATGCTCCCTTAGCTGTGTTTGTAAAACACAGGGCCATGCTCCCTTAGCTGTGTTTGTAAAACACAGGGCCATGCTCCTTAGCTGTGTTTGTAAAACACAGGGCCATGCTCCCTTAGCTGTGTTTAGGGCCATGCTCCTTTAGCTGTGTTTGTAAAACACAGGGCCATGCTCCCTTAGCTGTGTTTAGGGCCATGCTCCTTTAGCTGTGTAAAAACACGCTGTCCCGTAGCTGTACAGGGCCATGCTCCTTAGCTGTGTTTGTAAAACACAGGGCCATGCTCCCTTAGCTGTGTTTGTAAAACACAGGGCCATGCTCCTTAGCTGTGTTTGTAAAACACAGGGCCATGCTCCCTTAGCTGTGTTTGTAAAACACAGGGCCATGCTCCTTTAGCTGTGTTTGTAAAAGGGTGTTGTTTTAAAACACAGGGCATGCTCTAGTCACAGGGCCTGCTCCCTTACTGTGTTTGTAGGGCCATGTCTTAGTGTGTTTAAAACACAGGGCCTGCCCTTTAGTGTGTTTGTAAAACACAGGGCCATGCTCCCTTAGCTGTGTTTGGGACAGGGCCATGTCCCTTAGCTGTGTTTAAAACAGGGCCTGCTCCCTTTAGTGTGTTTAAAACCAGGGCCAGCCCTTAGCTGTGTTTAAAACAGGGCCGTTCCCTTAGCTGTGTTTAGGGCCATGCTCCTTTAGCTGTGTGGGCCTTCCCTTTAGCTGTGTTTGTAAAACACACCGGGCCATGCTCCCTTAGCTGTGTTGTAAAACACAGGGCCAGCTCCCTTAGCTGCGTGGGTCACGCAGCTGTGTAAAACACAGGGCCATGCTCCTTTAGCTGTGTTTGTAAAACACAGGGCTGCTCTAGCTGTGTTTGTACACAGGGCCATGCTCCCTAGCTGTGTTTGTAAAACACGGGCCATGCTCCCCTAGCTGTGTTTGAAAACGGGCCAGCTCCCCAGCTGTCCTTTGTATACGCCATGCTCCCCTTTACTGTGTTTACGGGCCTGCTAGCTGTGTTTGAAAACACAGGGCCATGCTCCTTAGCTGTGTTTGTAAAACACAGGGCCATGCTCCCTTAGCTGTGTTTAAGGGCCATGCTCTTCCAGCTGTGTGTAAAACACAGGGCCATGCTCCCTTAGCTGTGTAGTATGCTCCTCCTGGTTTGTAGGGCCAGTCCTTGTGTGTTTACACCAGCTCCTTTAGCTGTGTTTGTAAAACACAGGGCCATGCTCCCTTACTGAAGCAGGGCCTCTGCGTGTTTGTAAAACAGGGCCATGCTCCCTTAGCTGTGTTTAAAAGGGCCATGCTCCTTTAGCTGTGTTTGTAAAACACAGGGCCATGCTACTGGGTAAAACATGGGCCTGCTCCCTTAGCTGTTTGTTGGGTAAAACACAGGGCCATGCTCCTTTAGCTGTGTTTGTAAAACACAGGGCCATGCTCCCTTAGCTGTGTTTGTAAAACACAGGGCCATGCTCCCTTAGCTGTGTTTAGGGCCATGCTCCTTTAGTTGTGTTTGTAAAACACAGGGCCATGCTCCCTTAGCTGTGTTTGTAAAACACAGGGCCATGCTCCTTTAGCTGTGTTTGTAAAACACAGGGCCATGCTCCCTTAGCTGTGTTTGTAAAACACAGGGCCATGCTCCCTTAGCTGTCTTTGTAAAACACAGGGCCATGCTCCTTTAGCTGTGTTTGTAAAACACAGGGCCATGCTCCCTTAGTCCTTTTTTTTTAAATTACTTGGTTTACTGATCCGCCACACCTAATTTTGCCGATTTAGAAAAAAATTAAAATTGGCATCTCATTTTTTTTAATTTCCGCCGCCGACCACAAAGTCTGTAAAAAGGAAATAAAAAAATATTGACTTCGTCAATTTTTGGTCTCGCGTTCGCGCCGATCCACCGCCGACCACTAAATCTGAAGAAAAAGCATCGACATCGCCATATTTTCGTCTCCGGTTCCGCGACGTTTCGTCTTACGTGATCGGTATGAAGTTAGTGCTCGCATTTTATTAATTAAAGCGTTTATTGATACGGATCAACCTCGCTCGCTCCTGCCTACAGCACTTATTTTTATTTAAGTTTCATTAATAAATAGTCATGCTTTAGAAATCGTATCGGTCCCGTTATTATTCGTTGATTATATGATCAGCAAACTCAAAATAATACACAATAGCGACATGTTCAATGTTCATCAGCAGATAGTCGACAGGTTACGGCAGGTCCATAAGGGGGGGGGGGGGGGGGGGGGGGGGGGGGGTAGTATATGGGGGGGGGGGGGGGGGGGGGGGGGGGGGGGGGGGGGGGGGGGGGGGGTGGGGGGGGGGGGGGGGGGGGGGGGGGGGGGGGGGGGGGGGGGGGGGGGGGGGGGGGTTTATTACTCAACAACAAAACATGAGAATTGTCTTGGGGGGGGTGTTATATATTTCTCAACAACAAAACATGAGAATTGTCTTGCACTTTCGCGATCTCGCCTTCTGCTATTGAAAATAAGTTTGGCTCCAACTCTATTCTGTCTGGAAATTCGGGTTTGTTTTGCTCATACATGTGTCAAAAGCATGCATGTTGAAATTGCGCATGCGTGTGTGTAGACCATAGTTCCAACAGTCGTGCGAGATGGAGAATAAAAAACGCGCTAGCGCATCCATATCAATGCTAGTTATTCCACATCAGCCCAATGGAGAGCGGCGCATTGCCAAATGAGACGTGTGTTGTTATACACGCTTGTCCCACTGTCATGCAGTGGAATTGGTATCAACGTATTAGTTCGTTCCACCGTGTGATTGAGCAAATTCTGAGGTACGCAGTTTTTAATAATCTATCGCCATATGGTAGTATTGTACATGTAATATCGTGATATCGTAGTATGTACTCGATAGCGATATTACGATGGCCTAAATTGAACACCGTAGTGGAGGGTAAAACATTGGGTGTGTCAATGCCTACGATGTGATACAGTTAAAAATTATATCTAAAATCAATTGTTGGTTCGCCCCTCCCAACTTGAACCCCAGACAATGTCGCTGCCCTTGGCATACAATGGGCCTCACTATCGTCAGAACAAGCTGTGCCCGAGTCGTCCACCGCACATACAGAATGGATACATAAATAATACTCCCGTTTTAAACGGGCGTATAAAACATATGCCGCCGTACACCCACCCCCACCCCCCACAACTAACACACTTGCGACATATCATTTTCGGTCTAGGTGCACACCTGATGGTGTTTACAATCATCTGTTTCACGTGCAAAGTGTGACTGTAGAATTCGGCTGGAACAAACGTATCTCAACCACGCTATGTAGTCGCTCACGTCATCGCATCGCCAATAAATTGATATTTACCATTAATAACTTGACATAGTGCATTTTCATATGTGTTTGATCTCTTGATAAAGCAAGATTTGGCACAGGCCCGTAGCCAGACCTGTTTGAAGGGGGGGAGGGTCGTTTCGAAGGCTCAAGGGGTCTGAAGTATCTACCTGTTTGAAGGCGGGGTCATTTCGAAGGCTCAAGGGGTCTGAAGTATCTATGGGGGTCTAAAAAAGTGGACCTCAAGGCTAAAAAAGTGAACCTCGAGGCTGGGCGGGGGGGGGGGGGGGGGGTGGGGTGTCGTCCGACCGCTCCGACTGGCTACGGGCCTGTGGCAGCACATGATAATCATCTCCAAAGACGATTCTCCTATTTTGTCAAAATATGGTTTTGTAAAGAAATACCAATGTATTCAAATTTTCTTTTCACATTTGTTCATTTCTTAATACAATAGGTTTGGAAACACCCGAGAATCATCTCATTCGACGATTCTAACGTTTTGTAAAAAAAAAACAACATACATGTACATGTATTGATGAATATTTGTCACATTTGATTGCTTTCTTAATAATAACACATGTTTTGACAGCACATGAGATTTATATTTTGTA
This sequence comes from Conchocele bisecta, assembly GCA_029237695.1. Classification (NCBI taxonomy): domain Eukaryota; kingdom Metazoa; phylum Mollusca; class Bivalvia; order Lucinida; family Thyasiridae; genus Conchocele; species Conchocele bisecta. The sequence continues at coordinate 88,840,069 of CM055265.1, read as the reverse complement.
CGAATAATAGCATTATTGTCGAGCCCGCTTGCGGAATGCGATACATATATAGTGATCACAATGACGTCCGGGTGTCCGTGCGTATTTTTAATTGTTGACAGTATTATCAGCGAAAACAGGCGATGTGACATGGAATGAAATGTCGAACCTAGCCCAGTCATTCAATGGGGAAACGATTTAATTTGTGTTTCTCGAGTCGGGTGGAGAGGAAATACGATCGATTACACACCGTGAAAAATCTTGTTGGCACGTAAATGTCAATTGTCACGTACACCATTTCAGTTTACCGCCGTTACATCAGCTGTTATTCTAAGTATGTATGGTCGCTCGTTATGGGCATTTCTTTCCTTCATTTATAAGGGATGGGTTGTGGCCTAGGGGTAGAACATCTGACTTCCAATCTGGAGGTTGTGGGTTCAAACATCGCCCTATGCATCAAAAATATACTTTCATAATGATAATCATAGTATATTCATCCCACTGGTCTGTCAGACGAGACCGTGTTCCCGTCTCTATATGACATTAGCTGGGACGTTAAACCCATTCACTTTCACTTTTTTTCTTTCGTTTATACACGTAGAAACGATAATTTAAAACTTTAAAGTTCTTTTCCACCCCGTGAAGGAACGTGAATGTATTCCTCTAAATATTCGTTTCTTGACATGTATGTCCACGCGATAAGACGAAAACGTTAATTTATATAAAAAATAAATCAATTACCATCGATTGCAAAACGTGATTATAATACCGTATTAGTAGGGTCATATTCCAGGATTCTGTGACCATTTTGTTCCTACCTTTTTTGTATCACTGATTTGACTACCCGAACCATTTTAGAAAAAAATGAGCTCCTATGCCCCTCCCAAAAATGGAGGCATAATCCGCTAGAGCGCAAAATCCAAGATGGCCGCCGTCCGCCATCTTGAAAATCGTGACTGGATGCAATATCTCAGGAGTCGGATGAGCCACAAGTACGAATGAGGTGTCTTTTTTCATAATTATATCATGGTAAACCCAATGGAATAATTGCTTTTCATCTGATCTCAAAATCCAAGATTGCCGCCATCTGCTATCTTGAAAATTATAAGATGCAATATCTCAGTTGTCAGATAAGCTACAAATAGTAAGTAGACGTCTTTTATGACTGATTTTGGCTTGATAAACACACTGGAATTGTTTATTGTTTAGTTTGGATGTCATCCTGACTTCTTAATCCAAGATGGCCACCATCCACAATCTCGAATAATTAAGTCTCGCAAAGAAAAGCAAATGGCGTGAATTAGAAAACTTATGTGGTTGCGCAGTATATGCAATTCAGCTGATTAATGCCATTCAACTGAACCACTTTATTCCGTAAAACTCCATTGAGTTTAGCTATTATTCCGAAAACTTCAATTGGTTAAGCAAATTGAGTACATATGAAAGCAAATGGCGAAAAGTCATAACATTGCGATTTTTATGGGTTTATTTGAAAAAAATGATGTTATGAAATAGGCATATGCACCATAGAAATGAAACACAAGTGTTAGCTGCGTAAACAATCACAACTGACAAGAAAACACTGTTCAAATGACCAAAAGATGATTGTGCTAATGCAAATGGCACAACTGTGGGACCTCAAATGGGTCTGATGAGGAGTATACCCAATGAGAATGATTTGTCACATGTATCACACATGTAGAGCCTTTCGTCAGTATGTGCAAGATGAGATCAGATATGTGTGAGAATTACTATCACAAACATGACATGTAAGCGGTGCCTCTCCAGTATGGATATGCATGTGGGCTGCTAGATTACACTTAACTAAGATGGACACACATCACATGTAAATGACTTTTTAATGACGATGTAAATGCATAATCAACATTCCCGGTAGCTGCACGAGTCACTATCTGAGTCGGAGCTGGTCATCGGTTGCACTTCCAGCATCAGTGCCGCTATCCTCTTCTGGCTGAGGGTTTTGTGCAAGCAGATAGATGAAGGGAGTGGGGTCTTGGTGAAACGGATAGGCAGACATTTGCCGTCTACACGATGCCATCCGTGGCCAATCGGCGAAGGGTGCCTTTGGACGTCGAAGTGTGTTTGCAGATAAGTCAGATAGTTTGTACGCTCCAAGTGAGGGCAGAAGCTGTCGGCATCGTGCTCGAGTCTGATGGTGCTTTTCCTCTTCTGCGCCCTCCACTTGGCAGCCCACACTGCTCACAGTGTCCTGTTTGTTGTGTCACCGTATACACACCGAATTACAAATTGCTCCAAATCGTTGATGACCGCTTGTGAAGCCGGGAGCTCATTGCCACACCCTGGTAACAGATCATGCGCCTCTTTCGAATTCTGGAGACGATCAGTGATAAGCTTCTTACTTACTCCATAGAAGCCAGAGTTATGGTCGCATCAAGTGAGCACATGTAGCAGTATGATGTATGCGGCCATTTCCTCATCGCACAGGCATCGGGCAGTGATCAATTGGCGTTTTTGTTTCACGCACAAGGTCCCAGATGTCTGCTGCGCAACATACGCAGCTTGTAGTTGTACATAGTTGTCTGCGTCCTCAGTGTCGAGAACGACGGCATCTGTGTAGCCGTCTGACCGAAGCAAACTGTACACGGTGAACATAGCTGTGTCAGCCTCTGCCTGGTAGCATGTGAATTCTGGTACAAGCTTGCCTGTAGTGAGATTTTTTGCACAGCTACCTACTACAAAGTAGATGAGCTCAATACCTGTTGCAGATGCAGTGTTCTCGAATGCTGTTTGCAGAATTGCCTGCAGGCGTATCTTGTGGCCGGGATTACCCAGGAGAGCATGGACGTCTTTAATTGGAGGGAATTTATCTTCTGACTTCAAGTAGACATTGCTGATTTGTGTGCCTTTCTGGCGCAACATCCGTTCACTGTCTTTGATGATGAATTTCTGATCGTTGATGCAAATGATCACTCTGCATGCCTGTGTTTAGTCAGAACTGAGCGCACTACATTTTCTGCATAATCCCCCCAGGTGTACTTGGTACCGTCACCCTTCACTCTGTCTTCAGTGGTTGGAGCTGCCAGGTACCAGATGAGACCCATGTCGACAATAGACGTGTACACATCAGGTTCTGGAATTGGAGTCATAGTAAGCTCCTGGAGCTTGCTTTTTATGGACCTTCCGCATGGTTCCATTTGCGTTGAAGATATAAAGGCATTCTCCTGTAACACGATGCTGAAATACGTCTTCTAGTTTGAGGGCACCGCTGCTTTCGACAAGTGCAAGAACAGCTACTATGACTTTCGACTTCATTTCCTCAGTCTTTCCAGTCAGGCTTCCGCCATTTGCTTTCTTCAGTTCTTGAGCTAAAAAGTTCTGACGCATGCTACGAGGGACTCGGTCATTGAGAGACTTTGTTTTGGAATACACTCTCTCTTTCAAGAACTCGTTCACCTTGCGTGTGCCATCCTCCTTTGCAGACTTCAAGTCAGTCGCGAGCTCTTCGGTAGCCGAGATTCCCGACTGTAGAGATCGAAGAGTCTGATTTTCATGATCAAATGGGTCACATTTGAACTCGTTGAGACAAGCGCTCATAACATGGACAGCTTTCTCGTCCTTCTTCATTTTGCTAGATGAGGTATCAGCATGCTTCTCTTTAGGGTGTTTCTTGCGATCAGCATGTCGATGAACGCTTGCCCTCACCCGATTGATGTTATTTACATTGCGAGTGTTCGACAGGAGTTGCTTTTCATTGTTGAGAATGGCCAGCCAACCAGAAAGTAGCTTGGAGCCCTTATTCATTGTCGACTCTATTCAGATGTCGAGGGCGACACAGGAATATGGCTTGCCTGTCATCGACTGCGCAAAGAGACCACTCTCCATGAATAAAGCTTGGTCGGCGGGTAGTGTGTCAAGCACTGTGGTGAAATCAAGAAGATAACGACCATATCTGTCATTGTCATATACTTGCATCCAAGGAAGCATAAGCTTAAGTGAAGACTTGAACTCGGACCAGTTCCTTGTTCTTATAGTATGGATATTCTGTGTCAGAACCTGGGAGCAGTGCGGGCTGCCAAGTGGAGGGCGCAGAAGAGGAAATGCACCATCAGACTCGCACCCGATGCCGACAGCCTCTGCCCTCACTTGGAGCGTACAAACTATCTGACTTATCTGCAAACACACTTCGACGTCCAAAGGCACCCTTCGCCGATTGGCCACGGATGGCATCTTGTAGACGGCAAATGTCTGCCTATCCGTTCCACCAAGCCCCCACCCCCTTCATCTATCTGCTTGCACAAAACCCTCAGCCAGAAGAGGATAGCGCCACTGATGCTGGAAGTGCAACCGATGACGGCGACTCTGCCAGCTCCGACTCGGACAGTGACTCGTGCAGCTACCGGGAATGTTGATTATGCATTTACATCGTCATTACAGTCATTTACATGTGATGCATGTCCATCTTAGTTAAGTGTAATCTAGCAGCCCACATGCATATCCATACTGGAGAGGCACCGCTTACATGTCATGTTTGTGATAGTAATTCTCACACACATCTGATCTCATCTGGCACATACTGACGAAAGGCTCTACATGTGTGATGCATGTGACAAATAATTCTCATTGGGTATACTCCTCATCAGACCCATTTGAGGTCCCACAGCTGCGCCATTTGCATTAGCACAATCATCTTTTGGTCATTTGAACAGTGTTTTCTTGTCAGTTATGTTTGTTTCCGCAGCTAACACTTGTGTTTCATTTCTATGGTGCATATGCCTATTTCATAACATCATTTTTTCAAATAAACCCATAAAAATCGCAATGTTATGACTTCTCGCCATTTGCTTTCATATGTACTAAATTTGCTTAAGCAATTGAAGTTTTCGGAATAATAGCTAAACTCAATGGAGTTTTACGGAATAAAGCGGTGCAGTTGGATGGCATTAATCAGCTGAATTGCATATACTGCGCAACCACATAAGTTTTCTAATTTCTAATTGGTTAAGCCGACCGCTCCGACCCCCCTGGCTACGGGTCTGGTATCTATGCATCGTTTTGCTTGTGCGCAGTTGATGGCATTTTTTTTAGTAACCTCATATCAAACCGGAAGTTCGGAACACGAGCCGTGTCATGGGTTTTCGCGACCATTACTTTTTCACTTCCACATCGAAAAAGGCAGCGTTACAGTAGAGCTGGCCGTTTTTGGTGTAAAATTAAAGTGCAAAATTGTTGTTTATTGATGCCTCTGTGTGTTTGTGGGTCCTTGTTGATTCATTTTGAATATATGTTCAACAATTCAATACAAATAATAATTCAACTCCAAATCACAATGTTATTATCAATCAAATTGAACTGCATCATCACCCGTACAACGAGAAAACTGGCATCTACTGTTGTTGCAGAATGTTCAGTAGTTTCTTCAATATGCCATAGCTTGCCGTATGATGTTAATAGTATTTGGTGTTGCAACCAACGTAGGCCCTGATTAGACATCATTGCAGCCTCACAATGTGTAGTCCTGATCAGCCTGCACATTCATACATTCCGATCGTTGCTAATTAGCCCTAGACTAAAAGTGGCAACCAGCGTATGCTCAGATCACATTGTGGCACACCAGATTCACTTAGCTGACCCCAAAAGTAATATGATTAGCTCTAATTTTATTACTTTTTTAATTGGGCATAACAGGATTTAGCTCTCAAGTAGCAGGGGGCCGAAAATGTACAGGAGGGCCAAGCCATGTAATGTCGGCATTCCGGTAAGGATGAAAGCCGATCATTAAATTACCCATCGCTTGCTCCCAACCAACCACCCACCATGGACGTGAGACGAACGCCGTACTTAACCAGAATATGAATAAAGATACCAGAAGTAGACATTATCACATTGTTTAATTGATATTTATGTCACAATATTAGCATTCATTCCTACATTTTGTTATACCGTATGTCCTAAATTTCCTATGTTGTGCAGAACGTGAATTTTATTTTTTGCTAATTTCCTACCCTAATTTTTCCTCGATTTTTTTTCTTATTTTTTTTCGCCCGCCCGCACCAAATTAAAAAAAAAAATCATTAAACCAAGTCATTAAAAACAAGAGGGCCATGATGGCCCTAACTCGCTCACCTGACTCCATGAACACCAGAGGAGAATGTGACATTGAGTTCATGTGTTTTAAAAAAAATTGTTCTATTTTTAGATGGTGGCCATCTTGGATTAGCGATGACCTCCGTTTTAACAACTGAAAAGGCTTCACCCATGGACCATAACTGTGAAGTTTGGCCACCATGGGCCAAGCGGTTCGTGTGAAGAAGAATTTTGAAATCTCTAATAAAAGAACGACCTTTTGACCTTTCGGCGGCCATCTTGGATGACATGACCATCCAATTTCAACAAAAAATGTACCAGAGTGATCGCCTCTCTGATACCTTCAATTTGATATAGACATGACCATATTCGGTCAAAAATAAAATTTGACCCCAATTTGACACCACGGGTCAGGCCCATTTTTGACCCATGGGTCACCATTTTAACAACTTTGAAAGAGCATTGTACATCGATCATTCCTACCAAGATTCGTCGAAATCCGGCTGGCGGTTCATGAGAAGATTTTTTAAGAATTTGTGCTATTTTCAGACGGCGGCCATCTTGGATTAGCGATGACCTCCATTTTAACAAATCTGAAAAGGCTTCACCCATGGACCATAACTGTGAAGTTTGGCCACCATGGACCAAGCGGTTCGTGTGAAGAAGAATTTTGAAATCTCTAATAAAAGAACCTTTTGACCTTTCGGTGGCCATCTTGGATGACATGACCATCCAATTTCGACAAAAAATGTACCAGAGTGATCGCCTGATTGATACCTTCGATTTGATATATAACATGACCATATTCGGTCAAAAATAAAATTTGACCCCACGGGCCACGCCCATTTTTGACCCCGGTGTCACCATTTTAACAACTTTGAAAGAGCATTGTACATCGATCATTCCTACCAAGTTTCGTCGAAATCCGGCTAGCGGTTCATGAGAAGAAGATTTTTTAAGAATTTATGCTATTTTTAGACGGCGGCCATCTTGGATTAGCAATGACCTCCATTTTAACAAATCTGAAAAGGCTTCACCCATGGACCATAACTTTTAAGTTTGGCTACCATGAGCCAAGCGGTTCATGTGAAGAAGAATTTTGAAATCTCTAATAAAAGAATGACCTTTTGACATTTCGGCGGCCATCTTGGATGACATAACAATCCGATTTCAACACAAAATGTACCAGAGTGATCGCCTCATTGATACCTTCGATTTGATATATAACATGACCATATTCGGTCAAAAATAAAATTTGACCCCACAGGCCACGCCCATTTTTGACCCCGGGGTCACCATTTTAACAACTTTGAAAGAGCAATGTACATCGATCATTCCTACCAAGTTTCGTCGAAATCCTGCTAGCGGTTCATGAGAAGAAGATTTTTTAAAGAATTTATGCTATTTTTAGACGGCGGCCATCTTGGATTAGCGATGACCTCCATTTTAACAAATCTGAAAAGGCTTCACCCATGGACCATAACTTTTAAGTTTGGCTACCATGGGCCAAGCGGTTCATGTGAAGAAGAATTTTGAAATCTCTAATAAAAGAACGACCTTTTGACCTTTCGGCGGCCATCTTGGATGACATAACAATCCGATTTCGACAAAAAATGCACCAGAGTGATCGCCTCATTGATACCTTCAATTTGATATATGACATAACCATATTCAGACAAAAATAAAATTTGACCCCAATTTGACCCCACGGGCCACGCCCATTTTTGACCCATGGGTCACCATTTTAACAACTTTGAAAGAGCAATGTACATCGATCATTCCTACCAAGTTTTGTCGAAATCCGGTTGGAGGTTCTTGAGAAGAAGATTTTTTAAGAATTTGTGCTATTTTTAGACAGCGGCCATCTTCGATTACGTAATGACGTCATTTTAACAATTTTGTAATCCCCCTACCTAAGGACCATGACCATGAAGTTTGGTGACTATAGACCCAATGGTTACCGAGGAGAAGACGTTTGAAAATGTTCACGGACGACGACGGACGACGATGGACAACGGACACATTGCGGTAACAATAGCTCACATGAGCTTTGCTCAGGTGAGCTAAAAAAGGCCTTAGCTGTGTTTAGGGCCATGCTCCTTTAGCTGTGTTTGTAAAACACAGGGCCATGCTCCCCTAGCTGTGTTTGTAAAACACAGGGCCATGCTCCTTTAGCTGTGTTTGTAAAACACAGGGCCATGCTCCCTTAGCTGTGTATGCACCCTTAGCTGTGTTTGTAAAATACAGGGCCATGCTCCCTTAGCTGTGTTTGTAAAATACAGGGCCATGCTCCCTTAGCTGTGTTTGTAAAACACAGGGCCATGCTCCTTTAGCTGTGTTTGTAAAACACAGGACCATGTGTATGCACCCTTAGCTGTGTTTGTAAAATACAGGGCCATGCTCCCTTAGCTGTGTATGTAAAATACAGGGCCATGCTCCCTTAGCTGTGTATGTAAAATACAGGGCTATGCTCCCTTAGCTGTGTTTGTAAAACACAGTGCCATGCTCCCTTAGCTGTGTTTGTAAAACACAGGGCCATGCTCCCTTAGTCCACAAAGTTTAAGGTCACCCAAATGAAACTGGATGGACAGATATCAATGTGAGGAAGCTATTGATGAAGTTTGGTAATGATCTGACTAACGGATCAAGAGATATTGAAAATTTGGCTACGTCCAACATTTACGTCCCAAATTGTCGAGGACGATGCTGACGACGAAGCCAGAATTATGACCGCTGTCTCACTTTCCACTATCGTAGGTGAGACAAAAATGGTCTAAACTTGGAACATAATGGCTGTTTCTGTCACTTAATTGAACTTACATCTAGTATTGGCCCCATGGCAGGATTTGCAGCTGCATTGGACACCAGGATATCTATACCACCAAACCGACTCAGTGTCTGCAAAGGTAAAACATAGAGGGTGCCATGCAGGGTATGAATTTCTTAAAATATTTTATTTTTGTTATTTATGAATGAAAGTTTATGTTGCGACCACTCATTTGAACCGTCTCGACGAGACGGTTCAAATGGTGGTCGTGACATATACGTCTAAGCACATATAAAGAAAATATTTAGAATTTTCCACAAACAAAATGGCATATCCTCAGCATGAAATGGGTTAGGTTTATCAGCCTCGGCTTGGAAATGACTAGGAATTCTGACGCTCGACAAGGAACTCCTAACATCGTCGAGGTCGAGTCGAGACTGATTAATGCACACATCACAATGGTAGAAGGCTCCAGATAAGGAATTAGTAATTGAGTATTGTCACTCGATCATTTCTGAAGCAATTGGGTATTTCAAAATGTTAATTGTATAAAATAGAATCACACTACTGTTTACACATCAACAGACAGCAATTATTGAATAGTTTGCTTCTAAATGAAGACACATCTTGGTATTTCATCTTGGAGACAATTCTAATGAAATACCAAGATGTGTTTTCATGGAAAAATAAGAAAATATGCTATATTTGTGGTCTGTTTATTGTTTTCTGTAGCATGATAAAGATACCACAAATTTTTCATTGCTTTTTGATATTCACTACTTTTGATTTCAATTGGGTTGTTGGCAATTTTAATTGGGTATTTACGCAAATACGCAGCTTATCTGGAGCACTGATGGTATTATGATGGCATTTGGTTGCTAAGCAACAGCATACACCACGCATGATCTTTATAGGAATTAAATAAGTGTATAATTGTGTCACTTTTTCACCAGTTCTAAAACTTATGAGTTCCCGCTATACAGATATAATCATTTACTAATATTTATTTTACTGATAGTGACTAACGATGGTATCAGGCTATTTTCATATGCAAATGAGGCATGACATTTTTTAATTATTTAATATACTAATTAAATGTGTCGCCTGAAAAAATAATATTTTCGACAGATTATAAAGTATGATCATTGCACATCAAACAAGAAACGAGGCAAAGCCACGAAGGCCAGGTTTTTTCCAAGCATGGACACTTGGATAAAATAATTATACCCACTTTTTGTAGACTAGATGGCCGTGGCCTGCATGTCGCGCCTTGGGGCGAGGCATGGACACTAAAAAAATAGATATAGTAGATGGAAAAACTTTAACGAAAAAACTTTAACCGGACACACGGACGGACGGACGTATGCCAAAATGCCGACGATATCGCGCTTTCCGCAAGCGAACGGGTGCGACAATGATGATAAACACCCATGTGAAGTATCAAGGTAATGGTGAAGCAGTTGCAGAGATATAGGTACACGAAAAAACTTTTAACAAATAAATTCAAAGTAATTTGAACTTGACATAGGGCACAGGATCGCGCTTTCCGCAAGCAGGTGCGACAATGATGATAAACACCCATGTGAAAGTATCAAGGTATTGGGTGAAGCAGTTGCAGAGATATAGTACACGAAAAAACTTTAACAAAAAAATTCAAAGTAATTTGACCTTGACATTGGGCACAGGATCACGCTTTCCGCAAGCAGGTGCAACAATGATGATAAACACCCATGTGAAGTATCAAGGTATTGGGTGAAGCAGTTGCAGAGATATAGTACACAAAAAAACTTTAACAAAAAAATTCAAAGTAAATTGACCTTGACATTGGGCACAGGATCGCGCTTTCCGCAAGCAGGTGCGACAATGATGATAAACACCCATGTGAAGTATCAAGGTATTGGGTGAAGCAGTTGCAGAGATATAGTACACGAAAATACTTTAACAAAAAAATTCCAAAGTAATTTGACCTTGACATTGGGCACAGAATTGCATTTTCCGCAAGCAGGTGTGACAATGATGATAAACACCCATGTGAAGTATCAAGGTATGTTGAAAAGCCAGGGTTGCAAGAAGAAAAATAGCAGTTCAGAGATTATAGTACACGAAAAAACTTTAACAAAAAAATTCAAAGTAATTTGACCTTGACATTTGGCACAGGGGCCGCACGGTTGGGGGTTAGAATGAAAATATGGATGATGATAAACACCCATGTGAAGTTTCAAGGTAATAGGCGAAGCAGTTGCAGAGATATAGTATAACGAAAAAAGTTTTAACCAAAAAAAAAAAAACTTTAACCAGACGTACGTTAAAAATAAAAAGTTAACGTTGAAAATGGCTAAGTCAATTACGTAGAAATAATAGGTGAAGGTAAAAAAATATGGTCACATGTTGGATAGTTGTATGTGGTAGGCACCCCTTGGTTATGAAGCTGTGAAAGTTTGGTGGTCCTAGGTGGTACAGTACCAAAGAAATGGGACTTAAACACGAAAACTTAACATTGTAAACGCGAAAACTTAACATTGAAAATGGCTAAGTCGACTGCGCGGAAAAAATGGGTGAAGTTAAAAAAAAAAAGTAACATGTTGGATAGTGATATGTGGTGGGGTACCCCTTGATTATGAAGCTGTGAAAGTTTGGTGGTCCTAGGTGGTACAGTACCAAAGAAATGGACTTAAACACGAAAAAACGTTCAACATTGTAAACGCGAAACTTAACATTGAAAATGGCTAAGTCGACTACGCGGAAAAAATGGGTGTTGAAATTAAAAAAAAGTAACATGTTGGATAGTGATATGTGGTGGGCACCCTTGATTATGAAGCTGTGAAAAGTTTGGTGGTCCTAGGTGGTACAGTAACAAAGAAATGGACTCAAACACGAAAACGTAACATTGATTGTGGACGCCGCCCGCCCGCCCACCCGCCCGGCTTTCGCCAATCCAATAGCCTGGATTTTTTTTCAAAAAACCTGGCTAAAAAAGTAACATGTTGGATAGTAATATGTGGTGGGCACCCCTTGATTATGAAGCTGTGAAAGTTTGGTGGTCCTAGGTGGTACAGTAATAAAGAAATGGACTCAAACACGAAAACTTAACATTGATTGTGGACGCCGCCTGCCCGCCCAGCTTTCGCCAATCCAATAGCCTGGATTTTTTTCTCAAAAAACCTGGCTAAAATGAATACAGAGAATAAATAGTAATGTCTGTTAACATTTTAAGGAAACACAGTTATAGCCCCTGATATCAGTGTGGAAATTTACGTCTGATATGCAATGTATAATAATGTCAATCAATATGTGGGATAATGGTGAATGAATGTTTATTTTGCCAGAAAATGTCATATCTACAGAATATACAAAACTACATGTATCTGTCTCCATATAGTGTAACCTGCCAGGTGGGACCCTTACAATGCTGAATTAAATTTTGTTATCTGCTGTTCATTTTTTAATTTCCATCTTTATAAAAAAATATATAGTTTGGTAGCATGGAAATGATTCTAAAGTGCTACCACAGCCAAGTTTTCATTGAGAAAAAAAAATCACCAAGGTCAAGGTCACAATATGGGGATGTCCAAAAATATTGATACGAAGGCCAGTCACCAAGGTCAAGATGACACAAATGACACTGGGTAGATGGCCATCAAAATGAGAAACGAAGCTATTGGTGAAGTTTGGTAATGTTCCTACTAACGGATCAAGCGATATTCAACACGTACATATGTAAACCAAAAATTATTGACACAAAATTCAAATTCACCAAGGTGATGGTCAAGGTCACCGGAATAACACTGTATGGATAGCTATCAATGTGAGGAAGCTATTTATATGATATGACTAAAGTATTGATATGACTAAAGGATCAGGAGATATTCAACATTAGGACGTATGTCCAAAATTGTTGAAACCAAGGTGAAGGTCACCAAGGTGAAGGTCAGCCGAATTACACTGGTAGATATCCATCAATGTGAAGAAGCTATTGATGAAGTTTGGAGATGATCCAACTAACGGATTAAGAGATAATCAATGTTTTGACACGACGGTCAAGGTCACCATGGTCACGGTCACCTGAATGAGACGAGACAGCCATCAATGTGAGGAAGCTACATGTATTTGTGAAGTTTGGTAAAGGATCCGACTAACAGATCAAGAGATATGAAAAATTGGCTACGTCCAAAATTTACGTCCCACAGAGGTTAAGATCACCTTCATGGTCAAGGTCACCCAAATGACACTGGGTGGATATCTATCAATGGGAGGAAGCTATTGATGAAGTTTGGTAATGATCCGACTAACGGATCAAGAGATATGGGAAATTTGGCTACGTCCAAAATTTATGTCCCAAATTGTCAACGCTGCCGGAATTGTGACCGCTATGTCTCACCTTCCACTGGTGTGGGAGAGACAAAATACAGCAGACAACAATTTTAGTCTCCTACATTGCAAGGGTTAAAGGTAGATGTCCACAGACTAGACAAATTAGATGGTTTCAAACGGGCATATAAATATATGCTTTTCCCCAATTCTCAAATAAAAATTAAAAGAGTAAAAAATTTAATTTGCATTTTTTCCTTTATTCATCATACTTATACATATATATACTTATACCCAATTTTCAGTTCCTAGCCTACAATACATTTCCTAATTTCAAATATCCATGATATTCACCGATCTTGACTATACATAAATATATAATAGAATTATCCATGGGTCCTGTTCCCAAAATACTGAAGAACAGAAAAGCTGCCATCACCTCCTGGATAAGGCGTGACCTGTCCTCGGCCTTGCCCACATGACACACGGTTCCTGCCACCTCCAATTTCTCGCCAGTCAGTTGGTTGATGGCTTTCGTGACGTTTTTCTCCTTCCGGCTGCTCACCATGACCTTGGCCCCATCCTCGCCTAGTCGTCGAGCTATCGCCAGCCCGATCCTGTAGCACACACCACTCATGGCATTATAGATTTGGTGTACATGGTGAACTTTGAAAAACTCAAGATCAGTTTAGTTGGTGCATAGCATACAGTATAATTTGACATGCAATTTGACATGCAACATATAGTACAATTGGACATGAACATGGTGCAATCTGACACACTTACAATCATTTTGCTTAGAGAAAATGGTGATATTTTACACAATCAATATCACATGGTGTAATTTGCCAGTCAAACATATTTTGGATGGTACATATGGCAATCGTGGTGGGGCATAAAAAAGTCCACTTACATTATCAAAACCCTTATACGTCTGGCTGTGACATAGACTGCTGTCATCTAGAAACATTCCCTGTAGCCGATTTCATCAAAATTGCAAAGTATACTTATCTAGCAAAGTATATTTTGAGGGAGTATCATCAGAGGCGTCGGAAGCAAGTTGATATTGGAGAGGCAGCAGTCGACTTGTGTGAAGTGAGTGAGTGTTAGGGTCCGAGGGCATGCCCCCCCGGAATTTTTTTAAATTCTAGATGGTATTTCCTGCATTCTGCTGCATTTAAGAGACAACATTAGTAGGTATCTCATACACATTTTCGTAGCAAAAGCACTGGTAACAAGAGTCACAAAATACGCCCGTTGAATATGGGTCAGTCAGCGAAGATGCAGAAATGTGAAGCTGTCACCAAGGCAAGAATCATTAATGAGAATTTGAAAGTCTATAGCATTATTTCTTCATCTCGTTGTGCTAAATATGTATACTAATTTAGGCAGAGATAGAAAAGTAGAGTGTAAAGTAGAAATGATAGGGAATTGGATACAATAAAGTAGAAAAAATGGCTAAGCTAAAAGTGATATTTTTGTTAAAAAATATTTTTTCGACATAAAAACACCAAGCACGTTCCATAATATAGTCAAGTATTGCAAAATAGTTACGCCCCCCCCCCCCACCCCCCCCCCCCCCCACCCGAAATCCTGGATCCGCGCCTGAAACTCACAGCAAAAAGAAAACAAAATTTGGTCCAAATATTGGGGCGGTCGCCGCCCCAGTTCCGACGCCTCTGATCATTTATTTTCCCTGAAATGCATTATGTATTATAGAACTAACGACTGCATATATTTGATGATTAAAAGTATGCAGAATTATTATACTGAATGTATTACATTATCACAGCCAAAATGGCTGTGATAATGTAATAAATTCAGTATAATAAAAATTAATAAATTTATCCTTAAATTGAAAATTTCTCCCGCAAAGTATAATTTGCTTAGATAAGTATACTTTGCAATGTTCAAGGGCGGATTCACGTAGGGGAAAACCCGGCGCACGCCACCCCCACCCCTAAAATTTGGCGAGTAAAGATAGTTTTGCTCTAAAATATGCGAGAACGCAGCAAAATGGGGTGTAGATATCAAAAATATTCCAGACGGCATACCGCCGGATCCCCCAATATAGCGGTCTCCCGAGCCGTGCTCGGTCGACGAACGATCGGTGCTAGTTCAAAAATAAAGTAAACTATTTCAATTAAGAAGTCCCGCGCCCCCCCCCCCCCCCAACCCCCCCCCCCCCCCCCCCCCCCGCCCCCCCCCCCCCCCCCCCCCCCCCCCCCCCCCCCCCCCCCCCCCTAACCTTAAGTTCTGGATCAGCCCCTGATGTTGGTGAAATAGGCTACTGATGTGACAGAGCCCAGTGATAAGGTCATTATCAAACACTTGATAAACAAAGTTACAAACACAACCTATAGTATATATACCCTTCTGTGGAAGCGGTTACAACAGCAACTTTGCCTGCAAGTTTTCCAGATTTCACGGCAGTCGACGCCATCCTAATACCGCTGCACACTGTCGGAATGTGTTTTAAAACTTTCTCCAACATAATCTTTTACAGTGATAATAGTTAAATCTGTTGGACTTCGACACCTGTCTGTTCCGGATCCTCACATGGGAATCAATGTCTATTTTTAGAAATGGTATTTCCCCGCTAGAGGGAGCGAACTAATAAAAGCTGTGGACGGCGTTTACGTAAATTTACATTTATTTGTTGAGGTTCACGGGGGTGTTGTCTTCCCAGTTCCCTGAATGTTGTTTTATTGAATATATTTAGTTTAATAATATTTTATTGCAAATGTAAACGACATGGTTAACATTACAACAAGCAAACGGATTTATTTGTTGAGGTTCACGGGGGTGTTGTCTTCCCAGTTCCCTGAATGTTGTTTTATTGAATATATTTAGTTTAATAATATTTTATTGCAAATGTAAACGACATGGTTAACATTACAACAAGCAAACGTAATGTTAGATGCAAATGGATGGGGCTACAAGTATTATAAACATTAGTTACAACCGTCCCGTGACAGACAAAAACAGGCTGGCGGGGTGGGGGTGTTTATTTCCGTCAATAACCAACTTATTGCGCAAGAAGCATTCGACCTAAGAACTGAGTGTGAAACTATATAGGTGAAAATTAATATTGCTTGGGAGAGATCATTACTCATTGGTGCATATATAGCTTCTCTGAATTACAAACTGTACAATATGGATTGTGGGTGACTTCAACATGCCAAAAACGGACTGGCCTAATATCACACCAAACCATGAATGTAAATGAAAATAATCTATCCCAAGTTGTCCAAGATCCAACATGTGACAAAAATATCCTGGAACTCTTCCTGAAAAATAGCCCTACACTAGTAAATAGTGCCAGTGTTATACCTGGAATAATCGATCACGATGGTATTATCATTGACACCAGCACGCATGCGCAAACAAAAAACACGTGAAATACCCCTCTAAAAATGCACTCAGCTGACTGGAATGGTTTAAAAGAACATACCACCAAAATTTCATGAACAAATTACCATATCGAGCCAATACCAACAAAGCTCTATCAACCAAATTTTGTAACTCTTTCACGATAACATAACTTTAGGAATAAAAACTTTCATATCTACAGAAATAGCATCTACTAAAAATAAACTCCCTTATAGTAATGCTGGCCTGAAACGACTATACAGAAAACGAGACAAAGCCTATAGAAAACACACCAGGACTCTCAAATGACAAAACAACTATTTAGATCTAAAGCATCTATGTCAAAAAAATACTAAACTGTCTTACCAAAATTATATTGAAGATAGTCTCAATGTAAACCCTGAAACTGAACCTAAGCCCGACAAAAATACAATACTTCCTGAGGAGAAAAATAAAGGTACACTCTAAACCACTGAAATATACTGCTTCCAATACCATCGTACGTCCCCAGCTGGAGCTAGTACAGCTCACCGGTCTGGTCGCCACACATCGAAAAAGTCATAAACCAGATCAGGTACCATACATACATTCAGATCGAAAGTGTACAAAACCGAACAGGTCGCTGGGTAAAACACGATTATGCCAGAACTTCAATGGAACTCCGTCGCATTGATCAGATATTAATCACTTTGTGCAAAAGTATTACTTCACTTGTCGCTATGCCAATCCCAGAATATATAACCCTAAATCCTAGACCAAGTAGATCCTCACACAATCTGGCCTACCGTACCATTGAAACATCCTCTGACTATTATGAGTACTCCTTTTATGCTATTATGCATGGGAACTGTAAGCCAAGTTGAACATACCTCGCCATAGTTTGTCTGCCCTGTTTTAACTGTTGGTAACACTCTGAATTTCCCCACATGTTCTTATATTTTACTCAACTAACAGCCTTGCCCGTGAAACGCAAAAGTCTATGTCCCGGACAGACAGACAGACAGGCAGGCAGGCAAGGTAGGCAGGCATTATATTGCTTGATTGATCTCTCTCGTGTGTTGCGTTGTTATTGTTTTTTTTAATGCAGATCTACTCCAGAATAAATAAGTGTCTGATCTTAATTTAGTCTGATAAAGACCTAGGTACACATTAGCTATTTGCTGTAACAAATATCCCGTAAAATTTGTTTGTTGTTTTTTTCTCATCTGAAACAAATCACGCATTATTTTGATCGTGTTTAAAGGTACATGCCCACTCATTAGACATGAACTGTTTTTGTATAGGAATTAAATCAGTGTATAATTGCGTCACTATTCCACCAGTTCTAAACATTATTAGTGCCCGCTATACAAATATAATCATTTAGTAATAGTTATGTTACTGATAGTGACTCGCAGTGGTATCAGGTTATTTTCATATGCAAATGAGGCATGATCTTTTTTAATTATTTATACTAATTAAATGGGTCACCTGAAACAAATAATATTTTCGACATATTATAAAATATGATCATTGCACATCAAACAATAAATACAGAGAATAAATAGTAATGTCCGTTAACATTTTAAGGAAACATGGTAATCGCCCCTTATTTCAGTATGGACATTTTCGTCTGATATATAATGTATAATAATGCCAATCAATACATGGAGTAATGGTGAATGAATGTCTATATTGCCAGAAAATGTCATATATACAGAATATACAAAACTATTTATCTCCATATATTATAACCTGGCACTGTGTACTGAGAGGGCATGTACCTTTACACGATGCTATTCACGCTTGTCCTGGCTCTATATAAATCATGATATTGTCAAATACAGTTTTGCTACTATTGCACAGGGTACGTATATATACACTATTGTAAAACGTTTCAGCATCTGATCAAAATACTATTATAAACATTATGCATAGAAAACCTTTCACAAGTTACGTGAGTGCTGACATATAAGCATATGCTATTAATTAATACCATAGATCCAGGCGCGGATACAGAAATAAAAGTAATTTGACGTTGTCCTATGGCGTGCTGGTAATGTGGGCGGTTGACTTAATATAGTATAACGCTTTACATACCAAACAAAGTCAATTTACAGAAACATATGCTACTTACATTTTTATTTGTTACACAGACGTATATGTATGATTAACAGCAGATTTGCCACGCTTGCGTAAATGTACGTCTAGGGGCATACAATGTAATGAAGAGGTCCAACCGAAAAGTAAGCGCTGAAATTCACTCGTTGCGGGCGATCCCTAAAGGCCGGTACCTCTTTAGAACAGCCGGTACTCTCCGGTACCTCACTAATGGGTTTGTGAGAGGCGTAGCGCAGGTGATTTTGCTAAGTAGGTGTGACCTGATGGCTACTGAATTTATTGCGCGTGTATAATCGCTATGTAATTGTGTGTATTCGTTTAGCTACACGGTCCAGATACGACTGATACCTGTGCATGATATTTAATTCCAACCTATTTTCTGATTCTGAAAAAAGTGTATCAGTAAAATTCCGCTGTCAAAACAACGAATTTTGTTATTATTTTTACCTAGTTTCATATATCGCCTGAACATAATAATATATATTTAAAGGAAAATATATTTAACAAATAAAACGACAAGCACATGTACATATTGATGGTATCAAC
Source organism: Conchocele bisecta (assembly GCA_029237695.1). Lineage (NCBI taxonomy): Eukaryota > Metazoa > Mollusca > Bivalvia > Lucinida > Thyasiridae > Conchocele > Conchocele bisecta. The sequence continues at coordinate 88,820,931 of CM055265.1, read as the reverse complement.
GTAAATAGTGTATAAGAAAGCCTATTATATACTCCTGTAAAGTAATTACTGACTATAGAACGTGCCAAACTCGTGAATTTAAATATACAATGTATGGTCCGTAAACTAAATGTACTATCGGTGTATATAATATATCGGGGTAGTCGAGTTTTTAGTTACACGGCGATGTTTACATCCGTTTTCTCGCTCAATTGCACGAGTTATATAGTCACATAGGTTATGAAAATGCATACTATACTCCAAAAACAGTAATTTCTCGTCAACACTTACATTTAATTATAGAGTTCAGGGGCAGAGTCTAATATAAAACAGTATTTTCCTTGCAACGTTGCCGCAATCGTTATAAAAACGGACATGGTGTACACGAGTTTCAGAATAAGTTTATTATTGAATTTGAAATTGTGTTGTGTTGTATATACATACCATAACTATGTTGTTATACCATATGCACATAGCGTGGGCTGCTACGTTGACGGATACATGTACTAGAGCTATGAATATACGATGCCCCGATATTACATATCAGAGCGTCCCATGTACATGGGTGTACGTATGTCTACAGTGTTTGAGAATTAAAACATTACAAGTCGACATTGGCTTGGAAACATATTTTTAATACATTTTTCAATCAATGTGTGTTGTTTTGTTCATATTTCTGGAAAATAAATACCAGTTAGTGAATCTTGCGCATAGGGAAAATGTTTATCTGGTTATTAATGTTTTAAATAGTGAAATGCTACAAACGTGAATTGTTTGCTCTTTGTTGACGACGAACACGTGAACACAGTTTTGCTGTTGATGCTTGGAACAGTGTAGATCTGCTCTGAATCAGATAGTACCATCTTGAAACATGGTACTAGTATTCCACGTATCCACCAGACAGTGTTAACTTAGCCCGAGTGCCATGGCAAACCTTGTATATTAATACTGATTATACAGAATACTACTATACTGGTCGTGATCACATGTATACCCATTTTACAACGGCGGGTCATATATACGCTATATATATCGGAACCACGAAAACAATGTTCAATATGAGTGAGAAAATATGTGTACGGTACTTACATGTGTATGCCATGCTTCCATTTAATGTAAACGTTTATTACAAACTGTTACATAAATAAAACTAATAGTTGAGAACTTTGCAAAGAAAACTTCTCGGTTTAAGAAGTAATGTACACTTTGAGATAGTTATGGCGTTGATCGTGGGTCATAGTCAAACCAAATACTTTGTGTATCTGACCAATCGCGACATACACGTGTGTTCGTTTCCCGGATATGGCGTCACCGATATATGGAAGGAAATTGAAGACTTCGTACCTGGAATTAACGTGAGTAAAAATAATTACATATTTATTACATTATACATTATATTATCGCCTTTCCGCCATGTTTATCTGGAAATAACAAAATTAATTCCGTTCAAACATTGATTTATTAATGAGTTGCCTGTGTCACTCATGTAGGTACACTTATTATACTCCCGACATACAAAGTATGCCGAGTGGTATATAGTTTTCGGCAGTCCGTCCGTCCGTCCGTCCGTCCGTACGTTCCCTTGTTCGTTCGTTCGTTCTTCCATCCGTGACTTGCATTAACGTTTTCGTGTAACTATTATCTATGTAACCGCAAGTCGGAGTGACTTCGAACTTCATATACTTATTCATCATCCATATTTTCACTATATACCGGGTACATGCGCCCGTTCGTCCGTCCCATTTCCCAATTATCTATTCGGATTGACTGTAAACCTATTATACTCTTTGACACTTCTTTGACACCATCCATATTTTCATGCTAAATGCGATGGCCCATGCGTCATTCGTGCCCATTGTCAATGTCAAATTACTTGGAAATATGCGTATTTGTTATCGAAATATTCGCTTTAAGATAGTTTAGGTAGTGAATATCTTTTCAACCATAAGTCGGCCATCGTCCATAATTTCACTGTGTAGCCCACACGTGGGGCCTTCGTGCACAAGGTCAATGTCTTATTACTCAGAATGTCGCGTTTATTTGAAAACATGTCAGATTGTTACATAATTAGGTACCCATTTAATTTCAGTGAGACTATATATTTTATTGAGCCCTCCACCTCCCACCTCGGATCGCATGTGAATCGTCCAGAGATTGTTGAAATGAGAAACTTAAACTTGAATGAAATTTAGAAAATTTACTCCGAACATTAGCGAAATGCAATTAATTATTAAGTTTGGAGCGGGTGTAACTGAATAAATGAAATATATTTTTGAAATCTGTCCACAGAGACAAAAATTGTTTAAAACTATATGTTGGCCCCATGCGTATAATACGGTGGCTGTGACGGGACATGAGTGAAAAAATCGTCACTAGAAAATAGACCAGCGTAGCCCCAGATCAGGCAGCGCATCCGTGCAGTCTGATCAGGGCATACATGGTTCGGTATTACATCAAATGACGAAAAGCCCGTATGATTATAATCTAATTATACTGTGCGAGAAACTGTATATCCGGCTATTGTCAATTTTCAAAATGCTGTAATGTCCATTGTCTCAGCAGACGGTCCATTTATATAACATTTCAACATTTTATTTTGTGTTAGAACGAAATTTCTCGATCTCCCTTCACAGCCACCGTAGTATATGTATTGGAGAAAGACTTACAAACTGTACAGCTAAAGTCAACATTGCCTAACATAGATGCATTGTATGTATATGTAATTAATAAACTACATAAATAGCAAGTGTATAAATGCGCGGGTCGATGTGGGATTACGCTTGCCACATTTGTCGTAAGGTTCATTTTCTTAGTCTGACGCCCGACTATCAGTCGGCATGAACATAGTTAGCACAACGCTTATGTGTAAATCTGAAGTATGATGAGTACATGCGCAAATAATTATTTCGATTTTGCAGTCGACCCTCGGGTAATGGATTATCGGTACGTCCCTTCTACTTAGAATTGGGCAATTTTCCATTGTGCACGTGACTCGTAAAACCTTTAAACCGTTGTATATGCAACCGCGATACCTGGTATGTAATTGTGTTATGACGAGTACATGCGCAAAACGTTAAGTATAAAAAAAACAGCAGACGACAAAATTGTATTCAGCAGTTTCTAATGATGCGGTGAACGTCTGGTGTTGTAACCAATCAATGGAGTACTTTGGATTCATGCCGCGAGGGCATCACATAACAATTAGCGATTAAGCCATACATTTATTATGGCACTTGTGTCAATATCTAATTATGCAGGTCTGATTTTCGAAACCTGGTCTCCCAATGATTCATAAATTCGTAAAGGAAGTTTAATATAAGTGAATATAATTTGAAATTATAGTTGACATCAGAACCTATCAATAAATATTCGACCCAGTTAACATTGAATGAAAAAAGAAACCGATTTACACGAAGGTATATCTATACGGCAAAGTTGTTGAAGTTTTGTTGTATTTTTAAGCAAATTTTCAAAATCAGAAATAATACACTATGTATTATATGTCTCTGCTATGACGTATTATTTCTGATATTTGAAATTTATGATGTAAAGTGGAAAATATAAGTAGTTCTTATGTTACTCACATACGGAGATATAGTAAATATTTGTTCTTGTAAATTTGGAATATTTCGGGATATTAAGTGTTTCATAGAACTTTAATAGTACGTTTAACGGCGTTGTTTTGGTATTTACGTGCTTATTAAATTGCACATTTGCACTGATCGACTTTGCGTGCTCTAATATTTAAGTAACTTTACTGTTTGTGTTTATTTAACTTTAACCATATTTACCATTTCAACAATTTAAAATATACAACTTGTTTACGTCAACTTTAATTCACAAGTAAATGTTGCCGCTTACATGCTGCGAAAATACGACGTATAAATTACTTAGCATTAAGTTGAAGTAATTTAACACGCGTAATTTCGTGCAATTATAGTGTCGGGCAATATTGTGGATTCTGACCGTAATATAATTAACACACTTTCTTTTATTTATGCACATGTCAACATTTATCCTATCAATTTTCAGATCCTTAAATTGTCTTCATATTGATGCCAATGATGTACCACGTGATAACCCTACAACATTCCTGGGGGAATTGGCGAGTCTGGTCGGCCAAATACGCGCAGCCAGTCCAGGGTAACTATAATTTTGAAATATAATTGTGTAGGAACGCCTGGCAAAGAAACCCGATCTTTAAAAATATGCGATCCACGAAGCTCCGATCCCCCAGATTATACCGCCGTCTGATTATCCTGGACCGACACCGTTTCGCATACAGTCAATACATAATATATGTCAGGTAACCGGACTAACATGAATGGGCAAATGCAGAGAAAACGGACATTATGACACACCGACCAGCGTATTAAGATCCGGACCTACTTTGTTCATTATTCAGTCACTATTATGGAGTATAATTATCAGAGCTGAGGTTAACGTGTGTATTTTGACCAAGGTTCTGGGATATTGTTCTAATTTCTTCAGCGAAATGGTTGGGAGTGCTTTTGAATCGTCACTCACAACTTGTATTTTTTTGTGAAAAAAAATCAACAAACAATTCCGCCCACGATTTATCAAATTACGCACGTTAACCGGAGCTCTCGAAATGTTAGAAGCAAAATGATTATATGCTAATCACAACGTGCGAATGTGCATACGAAACTAGATCCATACCCAGCTAACAATTTTCCGTTGTAGGAATGTTGTTACAACGTTTTATGAAAGTTGCAGTTAAGTTGCCATGAAGCCGTTGGTACAACGTACTCCAGGAACGTTTTCCTGTCGTAGATTTCACGTAGTGATTTTACATTTTATGACGACATTGATAAGACGTTTTGACAATGACGTTGGTACAACGTACTTCAGGAAAGTTTTCCTGTCGTCGATTTCACCTAGTGATTTTACGTTTTATGACGACATTCACAAGACGTTTTCACAATGACGTTGGTACAACGTACTCCAGGAAAGTTTTCTTGTAGATTTCACGTAGTGATTTTACGTTTTATGACGACATTGACAAGACGTTTTGATAATGACGTTGGTACAACGTACTTCATGAAAGTTTTCCTGTCGTATATTTCACGTAGTGATTTTACGTTTTATAACGACATTCACAAGACGTTTTCATAATGACGTTGGCACAACGTACTTCATGAAAGTTTTCCTGTCGTAGCTTGCACGTAGTGATTTTACGTTTTATGACGACATTCACAATTATCACATTATCTGTGTCTAAATGACCGTGTAATTGTTATTGCCCTTGAGACTTGACCATCACAGCTGGGCAATTACACGCATTACCACAGCGCCAGCTACACGTTATCGTTACCGTGAAATAGGTACCGGATGATACCGGCCCCGGATGATACCGGTACCGGCTTTTAGGATAACCCTCGTTGCGTCATACAACAACAACAACAACAAAACCTAATGTCAGCTGGAAAATGTTGAAGTAATCAATAATGCTGTCCCTATATGGAATGTCACATGCTGTGTAACATTGAATGAAATGGGTAAATATATTTATGGAAATATCACGTCGTTGTCCTATTTGGGATGATGGTGGGTTAGTCGAGAACATCACCCAATCAAGTTGGGTCGTGATGGCTGCTATTCCAGTTTTTGACTCGTTTTATATTGGCATTTTATATTTTTCAATAAAACTGAAGATATACAGCATTTAATTAACTGTATAAACACTTGGATTGAAGACTCGTTTACATTTACAAACATACACCATCATAATGTTGATTTCAAAATAATTTTTTTCTCGTACAGTAGTGTAACCATTTGTCTGGATTACCCCTGCGTCGGGAATTTTCGTAAACCGCATTTGTCTCTAATCACGGAAACTTTCACGGTCAGTTTCCCGGACATTTTTTTGCAGAAGACACCTATCTGTCAAATGGAAAAAAATATTCCACATCGCCCTTGGGTCATGTATAATTAAGGTTTTAATCAAAATTGTTAGAATACCTTCAAAATGTTGTATTTCAGCTATTCCCACTTTTGTCCACTCATAAACATCATTATTTAAAAAGATTTACAAAGCATGGTGCTGTCAGTCTGCGTCACTGGATTATTTATACTGTATTAGACGGGCCTCTGTACGACGCTTATTTAAGGAGTTACCCCTACCCAGAGTAGAACTTTATGTAACATACATATTCTTATAGGAAATTCATCGTAGAAATCGAATCTGCATGTTAAAATTGCGAAAACCGCGGCCGAATATTGTTTTTTTTGCTGATTTCCATGGCAACTGCGTTTTTCATCCGAAAATAACTTTCTTATTTAGCCTACGATTTTCAGCCTTTATACTTGCTTAAATATGATTTAGTCAATATATTTTACAAACTTTTGGGTGTAAAATGTTCATATTTACCTAAATATTCTATCATTCAAACGTATATTTCTGTTACCATGGTAACTAAGTCAGTCTCGCCGTATTTGAAAGTAGTATTTTCAAAACATTTATTTTCGTGCAGACAAATCTCCATCATACAAGTTGGTGTAATGAAGCTACTAGTATGTAAAAATCATCATAGAATACGAACCCATGTGTTGAATTTCAGTAAACCTTGGCGAAATACGTATTTTTGGATGTTGCCAAGGTAACCACATTTTATTGAAAAATTCAATACATGCATGCACGTATTTGTTTGTATTATGACACTGGTATTATTAGGTTAATATCGATGAAATACTACGTACACATAAGAATATAATTTAATATTATACTAGTATATAAATGTTGTCCGTAAAACGATCATGTAACCATAGCAACCACTCACATGGACCAATCCCGTCGTGTCTCTGTGTGTGGGTGGGTGGGGTCCAAACTATGTCGAATAGTACATTGATACATTGTTTATAGTTTTTGCCTCTTATTTCCGAGCAGTCTTTCACTCGTCCGTTCGTTTGTCCATCTACAAACTCTTAACATTTTGGATTTGAGATGTTCCGAACACAAATAGCACATAATCTGCGTACAAGTGATTGTTACCTCCCTTCGGGCTCTTTAAATGTCACTATATTTCAGCACCGCCGTGATTTTTTGCTCTTTGTATGTAACTTTAAGTAACACCGCTGTGATTTTCTACTCTTTAAATGAAACTTTAATTAACACGGCCGTGAATGCATGATTCGTATTTGCACTTTCATATATAAATCACGGCGGTGTTAATATATGTGGTAACGGATGCTGATCGTCCACTGCTCAGTCTGCAAAGAAACAGAGTAATACGCCCCAATTATTACGACAAATTACGGGTATATCAAACCGACGTGTTGTTGTACATAAGCATCGAACGAGAACCGAATTAAGTTTGGTGTGTACGCATCTTCCAAATCAATTATGGATTTAGGTGAACCAGAGGCAAAACGCTTGAAACTGGATAGAAGCATATGCATAATATGTCTAAAGTCTATTCCAGAGGCGTCACACAAGGATATCGTGCAAAATCCAACAGTAACAGGTCTAGAGACATTGTTAGACATAGCAGAGGCTAAACATGATCGAGTAAATGACTTATTAAGGCCGCATCGCCAGGATATACTTTCACATCAGGTAAAACGTACGGTATCATAGGGTGTGTCGGGCTACATACACAAACAAATTTTACAGCAGTGACACAGCGCCTAAAAGTGATGATGTCTCGTCAAGCAGAAGCGAATCGCCGATGTCACCAGAGCTTCGAAGGTCGACCAGAGACAGCCAATCGGGTTTTTAATATCAGAGAGAACTGTTTCATTTGTGGCAGTGCCAAGAAAATTGGTAACAGAAAAGAGCCATTATCTGGTGTAAGCACTGGGACTGGCGAATCAACAAGGCAGAAAAAAGAAAAACAGTGAATGCCGCCACGTTGAGAAATGATCAAGTTGTCATTTCCCGCATGCAGGCATATGGTGACCTATTTGCATATGATGCGAAATATCACCGTTCATGTTATGGACATTACATCAGCAAACGCAATGTAAGTTTTATGGTACCTCATGAAGACAAGGTCGACGAGCCAGTTCTTTACGAAGGAGCATTTCAGATGCTTTTAAAACGAAACCAAACAAACAATCTTCTCCGAGACAAAGTCAGTAGTCACATTATCTGATCTAAATATTAAATACATACAATTTCTGGGTAGAGCTGGAGTTCCAGATGCACTCGCCAATGTATATAAATCATGGAAACTTAAACAACGGCTAGGAGAAACAATTTGGTGAAGATATATCGTTCTTCCAGAGAAAGGGACAATCGGATCTTGTATGTTCCAGTGCAGTATCAGTTGGTGCTGTACTTCACAAAGCTTCTAAATTGAAATCTGAACTTGACGAATCCAACGAATACAAGGAGTCGAAGTTAGACATACAAGGGGCGTATCTCACAGACAGGCAGATATTATATGGGGCCGCAGGTATCCTTCGGCGAGCCATTAAAGACATTCAGTCCACTACACAAGCGTACCGATTGCAGGATTTAAGCATTGATGCTTGCAGCCAACTCGTGCCAGGACCACTGTACGATTTTATCATCTGGCTAGTAAATGCGAAAGCATTCGATACAGCCACTGGCACGGGTGATGAAGTTCACAGACGTGACAATATACAGGTGTTAGCAACATGCCACAACGTAATTTCACAAAGCAAGCGCATACTAACACCAATTAACCTTGGGTTAGCTTTAACGGCATACCATGACTTTGGCAGTTCCAAGTTGGTGAGAACGCTGTATACATTGGGATACAGTGTTTCTTATGAAGAAGTTTTGCGATTCATAACATCCGCAGCAAAACAACAGCTATCACAAGAAGGTGTACCTTTCGTCCCCATTCGGTATACACACTACCAACACTGACGACAACATGGGAACAGTTCATGCAGCAATTGATAACTTTGACACAAATGAACACACCTTAGATGGCAAAGAAACAACCCATTCCATGGCCATGGTTGTATATCAGAGGTGTGACCAAGACAGACAGATATCGGATGTTGAGATACCCCGGCTCTCGGAGAGAAGTATCGGCGCAGGTGATTATGGCACCGACATGTCAAGCGTAACATATTTTCAAAAGCCACCAACACGTCCAGCTCCAGACACAGTTGCCAATGCTGCCAACTTTTACATTGATGGGGACAACGACCATATCCGTAAAGCTGTGGTTTCCGACCTGTCTTGGGCTCTTTGTAGATCATATATGGCTGGTCTTGATAATATCCCTGCATGGTCAGGATATAATTCAGTGACTACAAAGGCTTCTGTACCTATAACATAACGAGTCAGGTACTTACCTTTCATAGACGCACCGCCGTCAGACAACTCCACAATTTTCACAGCACTCAATCAGCTTGTCCGACTGGCAGCGGAAACTTGGACAAAACCACATCATAGTGACAGCTGATCTAGCCATCTATTCCAAAGCTAGAGAAATATTGTGGACAAAGCCAGCGTGTTTGGAAGGTAAGGTAACACTCAGACTAGGGGGTATGCATCATACAATGGCATTTCTCGCTTCCATTGGAAAGCTGTTTGGAGATGGAGGCCTTCTCAGCTTACTGACAGAGTCGGATGTTTATTCTGACGTTACCGCCAGACAGATGCTAACAGGAGCACAACTGACAAGAGGAGTAAGGGGCATGAAGGTCATCCTAGACGCAATGTGCCGATGCTTACTTTGATGCCTTTATCGATTGGGTGACAACAGAGAAAGAAAAGAAAGCCACAGCCCCAGATAGGACATCACATGGAGAAACTCCGTGATGCAATCAAGGAGAAGGATGTGGAGACCGCAAAGGAGATTCGAGAAACCCTAGAGGCCGAATTTCAAGATACACTTGACCTCATAAGCGAGTTCCGAACACATGGAGAAGCGCAAAGTTCAACATTCAGGTACTGGATGAACTTCCTTGATGCTGCATTTCTGTTACTACGGCTTTTGAGAGCAGAAAGAGACGGCGATTTTGATCTCCACATGTTATCAGTAACGGAGAGTGTTCACTGGTTTTGGGCGGCAGGACGAACAAACTACGCACGGTTTCACGCCCGTGTATATCGCCGATATGCTCGCTCTAAAGACCACCAACCCACAAGCATATGAACATCTTGAGAACGTGGCTTTGTTGTCAGACGGCGATCCGGGCACGCCTTCAATGCAGTTCCAACTGATCAGGCACTTGAACAAACAATAAATAAAGAAGCAAAAGGATCAGGGGGAATCATTGGATTTACTGTTAGAAAGGGAGCATTGACCTCGGTGGCTGGTAACTCGTCACATTCTAGGTGAATTTTGTGGACAGTTCAGAGAGACTGTATCCAAGAACCAAGGTGCTAGTCAACACGAGGAATTGGGCAAAAGCCGAAAGGAAAGGGATGAAGCAGATGTTGATAAGGTAGTTGATCTAGTCACTACACAGTACCAAAATCCGTTCGACTTAAACACGGTATCAGAACGTCTGGTAAACATTGCCACAGGGCAAGTTGCGTCTGCGGACATAGAAAACTCGATGAATGAATTCCGAGTTGCTAGTCAAGAGGCAGTTGATAAATTCGTATCGGAAAGAATCTCGAAGGAACGTACTGTGAAATTCTGGGAACCAATCCCTCGCAGTAAGGTTAAGACCTTCTCGAATATGTGAAAACCATTTGCTACAAGCAAAACATCGAAACTGATGCTAGACTCGGAAGTTCTGTTCAGACGACTGCTGGCAGTAGCGAATCATAGAGACATTGAAATGAATGATGTCTTGAAACATGAATTGGCTTCGGTTCCACCTGCCCTATTTCACGACGACGGCACCATGCGCAAAACAAACAAGGCAGAGTTGACGAAGAAACTTGAATCTTTCGTTGAGGAGATCAACGAGTTTCCAGTTCAGCAAGCTGATACTGACAGCAACACGGCATATATCATCGATGCGATGGCACTGCTGCAGTCGCTGAACGAAGGACACTTCAAAACATTTGACCAACTAGGCGCAGTCGTTTTGAAACGTATGTCACATTTTACCCGGGACAAGTCGATTACATCGGTCACTGTCGTCTTTGACCGGTATGATAAAGCCAGTTCTCTCAAAGAAGCTGAACGTCAGCGTCGCACGGCCCAACAGCGATGTACCTGCCTATATGGTGAGTGGCGGTCGCACAGTTCCAAATTACCGCCGTTTTCTGAGTAACTCTGAAAACAAAGCATCGTTGGCAGCCTTTGTGTGTGAGTACGTAGCTGTGAATGCACCAGGCCATCTGAAACAGCAGCTATCCATTGTACTTGCCGGTGGTTTTCGGAACGGACGAGAAGTACAGTCTGTGACGAAGGAAGGTACGGAATGCTTATCAAACTTGTTTTCGAGTCAGGAAGAGGCAGATACCCGAATGGTGCTGCATGCCACACATATGGCTCAAACGCATGGCCGTATTCTGATCCGTACTGACGATACAGATGTGCTCGTCATCCTTCTGTATTACTACTATACACGTTTCGCGGACACAGAAATATATATGCATACAGGGCATAGAACGAGCATGCTTTCAGAAACAGGTTTGTTCCAATCCACTCGATTGCCCAACAGATAGGCCAAACCGTAAGCTCCTGCTTACCTGCCATGCATGCCTTGACTGGATGCGACACACAAACAGCTCAATATACAAAGTTGGGAAACGAACCTCGTTCAACAAACTGGTGAAAAGTGCCGACAAGCTACGGGAATTGTCCAAGGTGGGCTTATCAGAATCTATAGATGAATGTTTACCAGTCGCGCGAGGTATACTATGATGCTGTTTGGCGGCTTCAACAATAAGACAAGTCCAAAACCGTATGACAGTATGGATGAAATCCGATTGGCGATCGCTACATCACAAGGACAAATCAGCAACGCAACTTACCACCGACAGAAGATGCATTCAAGCACCATGTAATGCGTGCACGAGTTCAGACAATAGTCTGGTGCCAAAGCCATATTCCAGATCCTGAGGTTTCCTGATCCAGTCGGAAATGGATGGAAAGAAAGATGAAAATGGGAATCCTGGTGCCAGTTTACTTCGCAAATCCACCAGCGCCAGTATTCTTGAGGGACCTGACACATTTGTATTGTAAGGATGGCAACTGTAATAGCAGCAAGTGTCAGTGCCATTCCGTGGGCCTTCAATGCATTGACATCTGTCGGTGCCAAGATGAGTGCACAAACAGAACGACTGCTGTTACAATAGGTGATTCGGATTCGGATGATGAAAGTGAGCCCACTTGAAGGTGGATAGATCTTGCAAACGAAACACGAAATAATGTAGTTTGTATCGTGTACTGATTTCTGCTGTTGAGATCGTCGTCCTGTTCCATTGTATAGTTATTTATCGGTTATGTACACACCATCTGTTTATGATTTTGTGAATATTTGATCTTCTCAGCATTTGTTTGTTAAATTTGGCGGCCATCTTGAAAATGTTAAAATTGTCGACAGACAGTCGAACATGTATGTGTACATCTTGAAAAAGTAAAACATATCGACAGGTAGTCGAACATGTATGCACATACAGTGTATAGTCCCATGCGTTCGTATGATCGTGTGTATAATATCCCGTTCGTTGCATCGGTCAAATACACAACATTTGTTCTCGATTCTATGATTATTTTATCTGCTCAGCAATAGTTCGTTAGATTTGGCGGCCATCTTGAAAATGTTAAAATTGTCGACAGACAGTCGAACATGTATGTGTACATATTTTCTTTGTACGAGGGTTCTCTATATATATGACATTCGGGCAACGATTATAATTATACACGGCAATTACATTTTTTTTCTAATTTATATGATAATTTGCACTGCTCAGCATTCGCGTATGTTTAGATAATTAGACCAACCAAACTACGTATAATGTGATTATTATTGCATTTGAAAGTATAGAAGTGTTAGTTTTCGTCAGTATTATGTGTGTCGAAATGTATAACATTACAACTGACGTTAATTAGTTCATAAATACCAAGGTACAGCCCGTTGCAAACGCTAATCTTCCCGATTGGCTAGAAACCCACGTTTCCATGGTTACCGTCTACGAACATGCATTTTAATATTATTGTTCGATTCCAAAATATGTGTGCGTGTAAAATGAAGAGTTTACCAAATATACAACTTTATATGTTGTTTTGCAACACGTAGATGTTTAAATATATTTTATTTTGAATTTTCTGGAAAAAATATTGGTTACCATAGAAACCAGCGAAAAAAACATATTCGGCCGCGGTTTTCGCAATTTTAACACGCAGATTCGAATTCTACGATGAATTTCCTGTAAGAATAGATATATTTCATAAAGTTCTACTCTGGGTAGGGGTAGGTCGAAATTTTCAGCCGAGCGCCAAAGGAGTATT
>CM055265.1:88775142-88807091 GCA_029237695.1 Conchocele bisecta | reverse complement strand
ACCCCAACGTTATTTTTAAGTTTATGAATGTGCTAAGTTTGTGACCTTGATCTTGGGGAAAGGGGTGGGAAGGTGGGTATTGGATTTGCTATAGTATGATAGCGTTTCATCAGATGAATGCATGTATGAAATATGAAGGTATTCCCTGTAAATAAACAAAAGTTACACAACATTTACCATGGGGTAAGGGTTGGGTGGTGGATCGTGGATTTGCTACAGCATGATAGAGGGTCAGCAGATGAATGTATGTATGAAATATGAAGGCATTCCCTGTAAATAAACAGAAGTTACATTTACCCCAATGTTAAGTTTACGAACATGCTAAGCTTGTGACCTTGACGTTTGGGTAAGGGTTGAGTGGTGGGTCGTGGATGTGCTACAGCATGATAGAGGGTCATCTGAGGAATGCATGTATGAAATATCAAGGCGTTCCATGAAAGGAAACAGATGTTATAAGAAATTTACCCCAACGTTAAGTTTATGAATGTGCTAAGTTTGTGACCTTGACCTTGGGGTAAGGGCTGGGTGGTGGGTCATGTATTTGCTACAGCATGATAGAGGCTCATCTGAGGAATGCATGTATGAAATATCAAGGCGTTCCATGAAAGGAAACATATGTTATATTTACCCCAACGTGAAGTTTATGAATGTGCTAAGTTTGTGACCTTGACCTTGGGGTAAGGGTTGGGTGGTGGGTCATGGATTTGCTACAGCATGATAGAGGGTCATCTGAGGAATGCATGTATGAAATATCAAGGCGTTCCATGAAAGGAAACAGATGTTATAAGAAATTTACCCCAACGTTAAGTTTATGAATGTGCTAAGGAAACAGAAGTTATGACATTTACCCAATGTTAAGTTTGTGGACGCCGACGCCGACGACGCCGGGGGTATGCCATAAGCTCTTATGCACTTCGTGCAGGCGAGCTAAAAATGCTACACATGTACTATCAACAAGAAACGAGGCAAAGCCACGAAGGCCAGGTTTTTTCCAAGCATAGACACTTGGATAACATAATTATACCCACTTTTTGTAGACTAGATGGCCGTGGCCTGCATGTCGCGCCTTGGGGCGAGGCATGGACACTAAAAAAATAGATATAGTAGATGGAAAAACTTTAACGAAAAAACTTTAACCGGACACGGACGTACGTACGGACGGAAGGACGGACGTATGCCAAAATGCATAAAATGTGCTTTCCGCAAGCGGGTGCGACAATGATGATAAACACCCATGTGAAGTATCAAGGTAATGGGTGAAGCAGTTGCAGAGACATAGTACACGAAAAAAATTTAACAAAAAAATTCAAAGTAATTTGACCTTGACATTGTGCACAGGGGCCGCACGGTTGGGGGTTAGAATGAAAATATGGATGATGATAAACACCCATGTGAAGTTTCAAGGTAATGGGCGAAGCAGTTGCAGAGATATAGTATAACGAAAAAGGTTTAACCAAAATACTTTAACCAGACGTACGTTAAAAAGTTAACGTTGAAAATGGCGAAGTCAACTACGTAGAAATAATAGGTGAAGGTAAAAAAAATGGTCACATGTTGGATAGTTTGTATGTGGTAGGCACCTCTTGGTTATGAAGCTGTGAAAGTTTGGTGGTCCTAGGTGGTACAGTACCAAAGAGAAATGGACTTAAACACGAAAAACGTACATTGTAAACAGCGAAAACTTAACATTGAAAATGGCTAAGTTGACTGCGCGGAAAAAATGGGTCAAGTTAAAAATAAAGTAACATGTTGGATAGTGATATGTGGTGGGCACCCCTTGATTATGAAGCTGTGAAAGTTTGGTGGTCCTAGGTGGTACAGTACCAAAGAAATGGACTTAAACACGAAAACTTAACATTGAAAACGCGAAAACTTAACATTGAAAATGGCTAAGTCGACTGGGCGGAAAAAATGGGTGAAGTTAAAAAAAAAGTAACATGTTGGATAGTGATATGTGGTGGGCACCCCTTGATTATGAAGCTGTGAAAGTTTGGTGGTCCTATGTGGTACAGTACCAAAGAAATGGACTTAAACACGAAAACTTAACATTGAAAACGCGAAAACTTAACATTGAAAATGGCTAAGTCGACTGCGCGGAAAAAATGGGTGAAGTTAAAAAAAAAGGAACATGTTGGATAGTGATATGTGGTGGGCACCCCTTGATTATGGATTATGAAGCTGTGAAAATTTGGTGGTCCTAGGTGGTACAGTAACAAAGAAATGGACTCAAACACGAAAACTTAACATTGATTGTGGACGCCGCCCACGCCCGCCCGCCCGCCCGCCCGCCCGCCCGCCCGGCCTCCGGCTTTCGCCAATCCAATAGCCTGGATTTTTTTTCAAAAAACCTGGCTAAAAAAGTAACATGTTGGATAGTGATATGTGGTGGGCACCCCTTGATTATGGATTATGAAGCTGTGAAAATTTGGTGGTCCTAGGTGGTACAGTAACAAGAAATGGACTCAAACACGAAAACTTAACATTGATTGTGGACGCCGCCCGCCGCCCGCACCCGCCCGCCCGCCGCCGCCGCCCACCACCCGCCCGGCGGCTTTCGCCAATCCAATAGCCTGGATTTTTTTTCAAAAAACCTGGCTAAAAAAAGTAACATGTTGGATAGTGATATGTGGTGGGCACCCCTTGATTATGAAGCTGTGAAAGTTTGGTGGTCCTAGGTGGTACAGTACCAAAGAAATGGACTTAAACACGAAAACTTAACATTGTAAACGCGAAAACTTAACATTGAAAATGGCTAATAAGTCGACTGGGCGGAAAAAATGGGTGAAGTTAAAAAAAAAGTAACATGTTGGATAGTGATATGTGGTGGGCACCCCTTGATTATGAAGCTGTGAAAGTTTGGTGGTCCTAGGTGGTACAGTACCAAAGAAATGGACTTAAACACCAAAACTTAACATTGTAAACGCGAAAAGTTAACATTGAAAATGGCTAAGTCGACTGCGCGGAAAAAATGGGTCAAGTTAAAAAAAAAAGTAACATGTTGGATAGTGATATGTGGTGGGCACCCCTTGATTATGAAGCTGTGAAAGTTTGGTGGCGTGGTCCTAGGTGGTACAGTAACAAAGAAATGGACTCAAACACGAAAACTTAACATTGATTGTGGACGCCGCCCGCCACCCGCCCACCCGCCCGCCCACCCGCCCGCCCGCCCGCCCGTCCGGCTTTCGCCAATCCAATAGCCTGGATTTTTTTTTTAAAAACCTGCCTAAAAAGGTAACAAATTGGATAGTGATATGTGGTGGGCACCCCTTGATTATGAAGCTGTGAAAGTTTAGTGGTCCTAGGTGGTACAGTAACAAAGAAATGGACACAAACACGAAAACTTAACATTGATTGTGGACGCCGCTCGCCGCCCCGCCCCGCCCGCCCCCCTCCGCACCCCCCGGCTGGCCGCAATCCGTAGCCTGGCCGGCATTTCTCACCAAAATCAATAGCCTGGATTTTTTTTCCAAAAACCTGGCTAAAAATGAAAAAAAAATTGTTTCAAAATTTACAAAATTTACAAAATGTTTACGTCATTCCGTATGTTCGCGTGTTTACGGCATCACGTGTTTACATGATCATGCAGAAGCATGCCGGGTAATATTTCATTCACAAAATGTGTGAATATGCAGGTAAGTGACTACAATTGACACACGCATGCATCATGCACACTAGAGTGACCACGTCTACCAGGAGTAACTAGATTGGTCAGTAAGCGAGGCTTACGGAATACCCCCCGCGTGGGCCCAGGTACCCCTAAATATGTAAAATGGACTTAGCGGGGGCGGCACGAACGTGAATGTGAAGCAGATCCGAGCAAGGAAATAGAAGTTATTACAGATTTCTCTGATGTTAAGTTTTGTAAAGAGACTAAGTATGTGATCTTGACCTTGGGATCAGCAGGGATATGTCACAGCATGATAGTAGAGCCTTAGAGGAATGCATGCATGAAATATTAAGAATTTTAGATGAAGTTATAACATATTTCTTTGATGTTAAGTTTTGTAAAGTGACCATGTATTTGACCTAGATCAGCGGAATGCATGTGTGAAATATTAAGCATTTTAGATGAAGGAATTAGAAGTTATAACAATATTTCTCTGATGTTAAGTTTACGGATGCACAGACGATGCACGGACGGATGCACGGACAACCTGACTCATTGGACGGTCGTGGATTTGGCACAGCATGGTAGTAGAGCCTTACTGGAATGCATGTGTGAAATATTAAGCATTTTAGATGAAGGAAATAGAAGTCATAACAATATTTCTCTGATGTTAAGTTTTGTAAAGAGACTAAGTATTTGACCTTGACCATGGGATCAGCGGGGGTTGGACGGTCGTGGATTTGGCACAGCATGGTAGTAGAGCCTTACAGGAATGCATGTGTGAAATACTAAGCATTTTAGATGAAGGAAATAGAAGTTATAACAATATTTCTCTGATGTTAAGTTTTGTAAAGACACTAAGTATTTGACCTTGACCTTGGGATCAGCGGGGGTTGGACGGTCGTGGATTTGGCACAGCATGGTAGTAGAGCCTTACAGGAATGCATATGTGAAATATTAAGCATTTTAGATGAAGGAAATAGCAGTTATAACAATATTTCTCTGATGTTAAGTTTACGGATGCACGGACGGACGCACGGACGGACGCACCAATAATCGTGACACTAATCCAACGCCATAGGCATAATTAATTGGTAAATCTGAACAGATTACGCTTGGTGCCAAACGATCAATTGAATTGACATGAAAACGTCCACAATTAAACCACTGCATGCACGGTGGATCATGCAGGCATACGATAAGCTGTGTCCTCATAAACAAATGTTCGTTCAAGTGTTTGAGAGATGTGGAATTGTTGATTCCCACAATAAGTGTAGACATCACAGACTGACTGAAACCCCCCCCCCTCGGCTGACAAACCGGACTGAACATCGTAGTCTAGACTGCGCTAATTGATCGGAAACACAGCGTACATTAGTGGATTGGAAACAACAATGGTCGCAAATGACATAAGGTTCCTTTTATTACAGAGAAATTCAAATAGTTTCCAATTTTTGTTTGGGCATCATAATGAAAATAATAATAAAAATATTGAAAATATATACTACAATTGCTTACAACATAATTTACTGATCGATAGTCACTGAATCGTGGCCTACTTGACCGCATTATCTATTGCGCGGGCACCCAAGCAAACCCCCTATTTACGTAGGTCACTGGGGGTGTGCTGGGGTGCGCTCGCTAATACAATGTTTGCGTAATGTAAATATGGCCAGTTCATGAATATATAGCAAGTTGTACGATATATCAGGTATAATCGCTACACGGCAGCTCCATTATAACGCGGTCGCGTATAGCGCGATCTCCATTATAACGCGGGTCTCTCGTGGATCCCAATTTTTTAAAAAAAAATAAAAAAATCGTCGGACGTCGTAGTCATCGTGTAATTAGTTGATTCGTGATTTCTGCAAGTTTATTCAAACAACGAAGTTCAAAGTCCATGAAAGGATTATTATTAGTATGTTAGCAAATGTAATACATGTACCTTTAATCAGGTAATCATGTTAATAGGCATATTTATTAATCAATTCAATTACACATAATTGTCGCTAATAAATGGTTGCGTGTTCGATCGCTTTTCTTTTTCTTTACTCCCAGGTGTAATATTTAGCGTTCTATAAATAGACTGGTGTTTCAGCATTATCTGGGTATGGGATCACGTGGTCTATTGTTTACACTGCAGCCCACGGCAATCTCGCTTAAATCGTAAATTTCATTCATCAATATGACTTGCAGCGTAAACAATAGATCACGTGACCCCACATCCTGATATTATGCACGTATCAACAGCATGAATAGGCAGGACACGTGACCATAGGCATTATTTATTATCAATTAATCCGTTTAAGCGTCTGTTGATCACGAGTAGTATACATTGTAATAAGCGTCTGTCTATCGCGAGCACTATACAACGTAATAAGCATGATTTTATAAATAACTCATATGTTTAATACATTAATACATACAAGTTTGTATGTCATAGGCATTATTAATAATTACTTTAACTTCTGTTCAAATGACATGATTTTATATGGGTCCGTTGCTAATGGAATTCCCGCAATAGTTGGTAACCGAAATGCGAATGATACCAGTAACCCGTGCAGTACCAGTACCCGTGCATGTCCCGAAATTTTATAACGCGGTCGGATTCGATCGCGGTTTGAAATCTTGGACCCCGACCACCGCATTATAATGGAGCTGCAGTGTAGTAACACTTTTTAAAATCATTCGTCTTGACAGCGATAAATTCTGGGCTACCAATATAAACATCTGGTAGTCCATCTGGGTTACGATCTTAAAAGTCTGGTAGCTCATTGGGCTACCACATGGTTTTGAAATTTGTCTGACCCTGGGAGCCATTTCACTTAACTTCATACGACTGAAATGTTCGTAAGTGCAAAATTATGATGGTCTATAAATTTCACATAAACAATTTTTTCTTGTAAACAATTATTGGATTTACATTTATTGAGCATAAACTGCATATGTAGCCTATGCTCAATAAATGTAAATCCATAAATTGAAATTTCCAGACGATTCTACATTTGCACTTACTTTACAAAGTTTACTGAAACGGGGCCCCTGGTGATTCTGAGCATGAATCAGCCTTGAACTAGTAAAGTTGGATTTTTAAATGTTTAAACCCCGATAAATGTTTAAAATAATTGTTGTTTGTTACTATACAATACCTGTGTGCCCCCATAGAATGGCCATACACTCCTCATATGTGGTTGGTGGCTTGATCAGGCCGGCATCGTCAGCCACGGCACCACCCGCTGAATTTACAATACCATAGCTACAGGGGGTGTAAAGGGCTAAGGCCATAGCAAGTCATATAGTCGTCTCATTCAAATGTTGGGATACAATGGGGCAGGTAGGCTTTTATTTATTTTCATAGAAATTAGTGGAAAACTGGTGAAAACAAGAAAATGTGGCCTGTCGGCACACAAATTCCCCCGGTGACAGATTGAGGAAACTCTGGCAAACTTCTTAACTCTTTCAGCGCTATCTTAATTTTTTGTCGTCTGCTGTTTATTTTCTATTTTCCATTTTTATCATCAAAAACATGCGTTGAGAGCACTTTAGAATAATTTACAACATGCTTTGACAGCACTTCAGAATCATTTCCAATCATTTCCATTGGAAATGATTCTGAAGTGCTGTCAAAACATGTTTTTATTGAGAAATAAGGCAAGATATAAAAGCAACAGCAGACAACAATTGTTGTGTGTAGCGGTCTAAGGGTTAACTGGAACCATGGATGGACAGACACAGTCCAAAAACTATATGCCTCTCAGCTCTACACAGACTGTGGGACATAAAAACACGCGACAATTTTTATGAGCAAAGTGAGCTTGACCTATGGCATTAGGACACGGGGTGGGGGATGAGGACATGCACAAGAATCATATCTCTAGACACACACTGTTGCCTCATATTATCAAGTATGGTTAAAGGAGTTACCTAGTATTTATTTAATTGTGTTTAACAGCATGTCAACAGCTATGGTCATTTCAGGCTGGTCTAATAGGGTTCAATCCAAATGTTCACCTGTACAGATGGGAGAAAATCCCCAAACCAGAAACTGAATATTTACAAAAACATATATATATTAAAGGTACATGCCCACTCAGAAGGCACAAAATGTTCTTTATATCAGAGACATCATCCGAGACATTTTCTGGCAAAATAAACATTCATTCACCATTGCCCCACGTATTGATTGGCATTATTATTAATTTTGTATAAGACGTAAATTCCCACACTGATGCCAGGGGCGATAACTGCATTTCCTTAAAATGTTAACGGACATTACTGTTTATTCTCTGTTTTATTTTTTGATGTGCAATGATCATAATTAGTATAAATAATTAAACAAGAGGACCATGATGGCCCTAATTCGCTCACCTGACTCCATGAAGACCAGAGGAGAATGTGACATTGAATGTTAATGTGTTTTAAAAAAATTGTGCTATTTTTAGACGGCGGTCATCTTGGATTAAGCGAGGACTCTCATTTTACCAAATCTGAAAATGCTTCACCCAAGGATCGGAACTTCCTATGAAGTTTGGCCAGCATCGGCCATGTGGTTCCTGAGAAAAAGACTTTCAAAATCTCAAATAAATGGACCGTTTGGCGGCCATCATGGATGACATAATCATCCGATTCCGACAAATATTGCGCCAGAGCAATCGCCTCATCGATACCTTCAATTTGATATATGACGAGCATATTCGGTCAAAAATAAAATTTGACCCCACGGGCCACGCCCATTTTTGACCCCGGGGTCACCATTTTCACAACTTTAAAAGAGCATTGTACATCGATCATTCCTACCAAGTTTCGTCGAAATCCGGCCAGTGGTTCATGAGAAAAAGATTTTTTAAGAATTTGTGCTATTTTTAGACGGCGTCCATCTTGGATTAGCGATGACCTCCATTATAACAAATCTGAAAAGGCTTCACCCATGGACCATAACTGTGAAGTTTGGCTACCATGGGCCAAGCGGATCATGTGAAGTAGAATTTTTAAATCCCTAATGAAAGAACGACCTTTTGACCTTTCGGCGGCTATCTTGGATGACATAACCATCAGATTTCGACAAAACATTCACCAGAGTGATCGCCTCATTGATACCTTCGATTTGATATATAACATGACCATATTCGGTCACAAATAAAATTTGACCCAATTTGACCTCACGGGCCACGCCCATTTTTGACCCCGGGGTCACCATTTTAACAATTTTGAAAGAGCATTGTACATTGATCATTACTACCAAGTTTCGTCGAAATCCGGCTGGCGGTTCATGAGAAGAAGAATTTTTAAGAATTTATGCTATTTTTAGATGGCGGCCATCTTGGATTAGCGATGACCTCCATTTTAATAAATCTGAAAAGGCTTCACCCATGGACCATAACTTTTAAGTTTGGCTACCATGGGCCAAGCGGTTCATGTGAAGAAGAATTTTGAAATCTCTAATAAAAGAACGACCTTTTGACCTTTCGGCGGCCATCTTGGATGACATAACCATCAGATTTCGACAAAAAATGCACCAGAGTGATCGCCTCTTTGATACCTTCAATTCGATATATGACTTGACCATATTCGGTCAAAAATAAAATTTGACCCCAATTTGACCCCACTGGCCACGCCCATTTTTGACCCCGGGGTCACTATTTTAACAACTTTGAAAGAGCATTGTACATTGATCATTCCTACCAAGTTTCGTCGCAATCCGGCTAGCGGTTCATGAGAAGAAGATTTTTTAAGAATTTATGCTATTTTTAGACGGCGGCCATCTTGGATTAGCAATGACCTCCATTTTAACAAATCTGAAAAGGCTTCACCCATGGACCATAACTTTTAAGTTTGGCTACCATGGGCCAAGCGATTCATGTGAAGAAGAATTTTGAAATCTCTAATAAAAGAACGACCTTTTGACCTTTCGGCGGCCATCTTGGATGACATAATCATCAGATTTCGAAAACAAATGCACCAGAGTGATCACCTCTTTGATACCTTCAATTCGATATATGACATGACCATATTCGGTCAAAAATAAAATTTGACCCCAATTTGACCCCACGGGCCACGCCCAGTTTTGACCCCAGGGTCACCATTTTAACAACTTTGAAAGAGCATTGTACATCGATCATTCCTACCAAGTTTTGTCGAAATCCGGTTGGCGGTTCTTGAGAAGAAGATTTTTGAAGAATTTGTGCTATTTTTAGACGGCGGCCATCTTGGATTACGCAATGACGTCATTTTCACAATTTTGTAATCCCCCTACCTAAGGACCATGATCATGAAGTTTGGTGACTATAGGCCCAGTGGTTACTGAGGAGAAGACGTTTGAAAATGTTCACGGACGACGACGGACGACGGACGACGGACACATTGCGGTAACAATAGCTCACATGAGCTTCGCTCAGGTGAGCTAAAAATACCATGCCTCATTTGCATATGAAAATAGCCTGATACCACCGCGTGTCACTATCAGTAAAATAAATATTACTAAATGATTATATCTGAAAAGCGGGCACTCGTGATTTTTAGAACTGGTGGAATAGTGACACAATTATACACTTATTTAATTCCTATAAAGAACATTTTGTGCCTACTGAGTGGGCATGTACCTTTAAGCCCTGACATTAGAATAACCTGACCTGGTGCCAAGTCCTCACCACACAAGCATCAACACTTAGCCCCACCCCTAAAAGTAATAGGATTAGCACTAATATTACTAATCTTATAATGGGTATAACAGGATTCAACTCTGAGCTACCAGAAGCAAAAAAAAAATGTAACCAAGGGTCAAACCAAGGATATTGAGATTTCGGTAATGATGAACCCCATCACTAAATTAAGGGCACCCTTCGCATGCTCCCAACACTCTGGGAGTAAAATGTGATTTCGAAAATACACGGGAAATGTGACGCATATGTCCAGATTTTGGTCAAATATTCAACGTCAATATGCTATTGTTTAATATGTAGATCTAGACAACATTTAGTCAAGTAAGTTGGTGTCGCTACCCTGGGTATCCACAGATGCATCAAATGGCGCTAAATCTCTCTGATACAATACATGTTGGTGCATCTTTCTTACAATGGACAGTAGCCATAGATACACAGGTACATGTTTGCAATGACTTTATACATAAATGTATGAAGTTGTGAACAATTTTATACATTCCATGCATCAGTGGATCATGGTCACATATTGCCCTAGAGAGGCCTGGGGGCCGTTTCACTAAACTTTGTACAATAAAATGTTTGTAAGTCCAAATTTAGGATTGTCTGTAAATTTCAATTGATAGCTTTACATTTATTGCGCATAGGCTGCATATGCAGCCTTATGCTCAATAAATGTAAATCCAATAATTGTTTAACATAAGAAAACAGTGTTAATGTGAACTTTACGGACTATCATAATTTTGCACTTACGAACATTTTAGTCGTACAAAGTTTAGTGAAACGGCCCCCAGGCCCCAGGGCAATATGTGACCATGATCCACTGATGCATGGAATGTATAAAATTGTTCACAACTTCACACATGTATGTATAAAGTCATTGCAAACATGTACCTGTGTATCTATGGCTACTGTCCACTGTAAGAACGATGCACCAACATGTATTGTATCGGAGAGATTTATCCCCCAGCATTCTACTAACCTGCTATGTCCTTGTTGAGGAAATTGTTTATACACACCACCCTGTAGCTCTCATCGCTCTTGTTGTAGAACGTCTCCTCAAACAAAATCTCCACCTTCAACAATGGTTAACAGACATGCGGCATGCCAGTAGCCGATTTCATCAAAATTGCAAAGTGTACTTATCTAGTGTACTTTGAGGGAGTAATCATTTATTTCCCACGAAATGCATCATTTCATATAGAACTAACGACTGCATATATTTGATGATTAAAAGTATGCGGAATTATTACACTGAATTTATTACATTATCACAGCCAAAATGACTGTGATAATGTAGTAAATTCAGTATAATAAAAAATAATAAATTTATCCTTAAATTGAAAATTTCTCCCTCAAAGTATACTTTGCTAGATAAGTATACTTTGCAATGTTGGTGAAATAGGCTACAGGTCCACCGGCCTGTGGACATGCCCTATTGCCCTATGCCATGAACAGACCCCCAGTTATGGGTAAATAGCACCACTACCCTGTGGATCACTCAGGAGAGGCTCAGGCTAAGGGAGAAACCACTAACAGAAAACAACCTTGTGCTTACAGGGACGGTTTTTTAGCTGGAATCTAAGGGCGGGGAAACCCCCCCCCCCGACAGAAAACCTAGAGGTGAAGTCAGTGATACTAGATATTCTCTAACAAACCACAGCATCATGCAATTATACCATGTAGGTGAACGACAAGAAGAAGAATTAAACTCAGAAATTCTGCATACCATACAAGAAAAGACAGTCGAAATCGGGCCTCCACAAATTCTTAATTTTCAAATCGTCCAGATTGGAGTTCAACTCATACATTCCTATATGATTTAATGTTTATGCCGCACTG
This sequence comes from Conchocele bisecta, assembly GCA_029237695.1. NCBI lineage: Eukaryota > Metazoa > Mollusca > Bivalvia > Lucinida > Thyasiridae > Conchocele > Conchocele bisecta. Next base: position 88,794,986 of record CM055265.1, on the reverse strand, counting down.
TCTCTTCAAATAACCAATCAACCAGATTGAACATTCACTCGTCAATACGAGCGGACGAGTGGATTTGTTGAGGCCTGAACGTTAGTTGGTACATATGGGAGACACAAGGTTTATGGGTTTGTATCCACAGTCTGATCATGATCTGCACTGTTCGCAATTCCAACAATGAAACACCACCTCGTGCTTCAAACAAGGAACATAGATTGTTATCAGGCTACAGAAGTGTGCTATTTTTCCACGAGCTACTCTGGTCACAAAGCACATAAGCCCCATTTCTCCAGTCACATAATAGTAGATACTTGAGACAGTGAATGGAGACATAAAGTTTATGGGATTTGCGACCAGAGTAGATCCAAATCAACCTGTGCATCCACACAGTTGATCAGGATCTGCACTGCACACCATTCCATCAATGAAACACCCTTCATGCTTCCAACAAACAATGTAGCTATTACTGTCTGTTTCACGAAACCTGCCCAAATTTGACGGCCATATAAACAATGCAAAAACAATATTTTTTTTGGATAATATTAAATGTTATAAAAATTTAAGAATGAGCCTTCCTTTTATTTTGTGAAATTTGGTCAAATATTGATTTCATTACGAAAAAAATATTTGTCTATAGGAATTTAACATGGGGGAAAAGGAGCTGGAGGAGCTGTGGGAGGAGTCAGAAAAAATAAATAAATTGAAAAATCGACTTCGAAACCTGGATAGATAGCTTGGAAATAATCTAATAAAACAAAAGTTTAAAGTTTGAAAATCGGTCCAGTATTTCTGCAATTCTAAAAATTTCCCCTTGTTAAATCCCCATAGATATCTTCACAGTGAAGATGTCTGAGAATTTTGTTCGCAATATTTGACTAAATTTCACGAAATAAAAAGAAGGGTCATTCTTAAATTTTCCATTTAATATTATCAACAAAAAAAAACACGTTATTTTTTAATTGTTTATATAGCCGTAAAATTTGGGCAGCTTTCGTGAAATAGATCGTAGGCTACGGGTGTGTGCTATTTGATCACAAGTTGCACTGGTCACCAATCCCATAGGCCCCATTTCCCCAGTCACAGATTAGTTGGTAGGTACATGTACTGGAGACTATGAGTGGAGACATTGGTTTTATGGGTTTTGTGACCAGCGGGAAGCATACCTTCTTTCCCTCCGCCACACCCGACTGGAGAACAATGAACCCTTGTTGTATACCAGCCCCCTGGAAACAGATAGATTGACAAAACGGCAATGCAAACTTTACAAAAACTTTTAACACACGTCTCAAGGTCATTTGTCATTGACTTTGGGAATTGGGGTTGCATATGTGGGCTATAGAATGAAAATATGGATGATGATAAACATGTAAATGATGTTTCCAGTTAAACTGAATAATGGCTGCAGATATATAACAAGAAACGAGGCAAAGCCACGAAGGCCAGGTTTTTTCCAAGCATAGACACTTGGATAACATAATTATACCCACTTTTTGTAGACTAGATGGCCGTGGCCTGCATGTCACGCCTTGGGGCCAGGCATGTACACTAAAACAAGAGGGCCATGATGGACCTAATTCGCTCACCTGACTCCATGAACACCAGAGGAGAATGTGACATTGAGTTCATGTGTTTTAAACAAATTGTGCTATTTTTAGATGGCGGTCATCTTGGATTAAGCAATGACTCTCATTTTACCAAATCTGAAAATGCTTCACCCAAGGATCTTAACTTACTATGAAGTTTGGCCATCATCGGCCATGTGGTTTCTGAGAAAAAGACGTTCAAAATCTTGAATAAATGACCTTTTGGCGGCCATCATGGATGACATAATCATCCGATTCCGACAAATATTGCACCAGAGCAATCGTCTCATCGATACCTTCAATATGATATATGACATTAGCATATTCAGTCAAAAATAAAATTTGACCCCACGGGCCACGCCCATTTTTGACCCCGGGGTCACCATTTTCACAACTTTGAAAGAGCATTGTACATCGATCATTCCTACCAAGTTTCGTCGAAATCCAGCTAGCGGTTCATGAGAAGAAGATTTTTTAAGAATTTATGCTATTTTTAGACGGCGGCCATCTTGGATTAGCGATGACCTCCATTTTAACAAATCTGAAAAGGCTTCACCCATGGACCATAACTCTTACGTTTGGCTACCATGGGCCAAGCGGTTCATGTGAAGAAGAATTTTGAAATCTCTAATAAAAGAATGACCTTTTGACCTTTCGGCAGCCATCTTGGATGACCTAACCATCCGATTTCGACAAGAAATGCACCAGAGTGATCGCCTCGTTGATACCTTCAATGTGATATAATGACATGACCATATTTGTTCAAAAATAAAATTTGACCCCACGGGCCACGCCCATTTTTGACCCCGGGGTCACCATTTTAACACCTTTGAAAGAGCATTGTACATCGATCATTCCTACCAAGTTTTGTCGAAATCCAGCTAGCGGTTCATGAGAAGAAGATTATTTAAGAATTTGTGCTATTTTTAGACGGCGGCCATCATGGATTAGCGATGACCTCCATTTTAACAAAATTGAAAATGCTTCACCCATGGAACGTAACTTTTAAGTTTGGCTACCATGGGCCAAGCGGTTCATGTGAAGAAGAATTTTGAAATCTCTAATAAAAGAACAACCTTTTGACCTTTCGGCGGCCATCTTGGATGACCTAACCATCCGATTTCGACAAAAAATGCACCAGAGTGATCGCCTCGTTGATACCTTCAATTTGATATATGACAAGACCATATTTGGTCAAAAATAAAATTTAACCCCAATTTGACCCCACGGGCCACGCCCATTTTTGACCCCAGGGTCAACATTTTAACAACTTTGAAAGAGCATTGTACATCGATCAGTCCTACCAAGTTTTGTCGAAATCCGGTCGGCGGTTCTTGAGAAGAAGATTTTTGAAGAATTTGTGCTATTTTTAGACGGCGGCCATCTTGGATTAAGTAAAGATGTAATTTTAACAATTTTGTAATCCCCCTACCTAAGGACCATGACCATGAAGTTTGGTGACTATAGGCCCAATGGTTACCGAGGAGAAGACGTTTGAAAATGTTCACGGACGACGACGACGGACGGGACGACGGACGACGGACACATTGCGGTAACAATAGCTCACATGAGCTTCGCTCAGGTGAGCTAAAAATAGATATAGTAGATGGAAAAACTTTAACCAAAAAACTTTAACCGGACACACGGACGAACGGACGGACGTATGCCAAAATGCCGACGATATCGCGCTTTCCGCAAGCAGGTGTGACAATGATGATAAACACCCATGTGAAGTATCAAGGTATTGGGTGAAGCAGTTGCAGTGATATAGTACAAGAAAAAACTTTAACAAAAAAATTCAAAGTAATTTGAACTTGACATAGGGCACAGGATCGCGCTTTCCGCAAGCAGGTGCGACAATGATGATAAACACCCATGTGAAGTATCAAGGTATTGGGTGAAGCAGTTGCAGAGATATAGTACACGAAAAAACTTTAAAAAAAAAATTCAAAGTAATTTGACCTTGACATTGGGCACAGGATCGCGCTTTCCGCAAGCAGGTGCGACAATGATGATAAACACCCATGTGAAGTATCAAGGTATTGGGTGAAGCAGTTGCAGAGATATAGTACACGAAAAAACTTTAACAAAAAAAATCAAAGTAATTTGACCTTGACATTGGGCACAGGGGCCGCACGGTTGGGGGTTAGAATGAAAATATGGATGATGATAAACACCCATGTGTGAAGTTTCAAGGTAATGGGCGAAGCAGTTGCAGAGATATAGTATAACGAAAAAGTTTTAACCAAAAAACTCTAACCAGACGTACGTTAAAAAGTTAACGTTGAAAATGGCTAAGTCAATTACGTAGAAATAATAGGTGAAGGTAAAAAAATGGTCACATGTTGGATAGTTGTATGTGGTAGGCACCCCTTGGTTATGAAGCTGTGAAAGTTTGGTGGTCCTAGGTGGTACAGTACCAAAGAAATGGACTTAAAACACGAAAACTTAACATTGTAAACGCGAAAACTTAACATTGAAAATGGCTAAGTCGACTGCGAGGAAAAAATGGGTGAAGTTAAAAAAAAAAGTAACATGTTGGATAGTGATATGTGGTGGGTACCCCTTGATTATGAAGCTGTGAAAGTTTGGTGGTCCTAGGTGGTACAGTACCAAAGAAATGGACTTAAACACGAAAACTTAACATTGTAAATGCGAAAACTTAACATTGAAAATGGCTAAGTCGACTACGCGGAAAAAATGGGTCAAGTTAAAAAAAAAGTAACATGTTGGATAGTGATATGTGGTGGGCACCCCTTGATTATGAAGCTGTGAAAGTTTGGTGGTCCTAGGTGGTACAGTAACAAAGAAATGGACTCAAACACGAAAACTTAACATTGATTGTGGACGCCGCCCACCCACCCGCCCGGCTTTCGCTAATCCAATAGCCTGGATTTTTTTCCAAAAAACCTGGCTAATAATAAGAAAGTTACAAATTTGAAATCAAGTTTGAGTATGCCAACTGACAGCTTAGCCATGACCAAACAGCATACTGATTTCGCGCATAAAACAGAGTATACGAGATGGGAAGTTTAAAATTCACAGCTTCTGTAACCTATTTTACCAAATATGCAAAGTATACTCATCTTGAGAGAAATTTTAATCATCAAATATATGCAGTTGTTAGTTCTACTGTACAATGTACATGTATATGAAATAATGCATTTCGGGGAAAATAAATGATTACACCCTCAAAGTTCACTTTGCTAGATATTAAAGTATACTTTGCAATTGTGGTGAAATAGGCTACAGATTAACTGTGTGTTTGCAGGAATTGAATATATACAATTATAAAATTGGCAGCAATGCAGCATAAACAGCAATTAAAATGTGGGGGCACATTTCCTTGATACCGGTATGTAGCATACTGTTGAAGCTTGTCGAAAAGCAATACTGAAAATATGCACAAGAAACAGCTAAACTACATTGTACATGTACGTAGGTGACGTGAATATGATTCTTCGAAGACATTTATCAAGTGCTATTTCTCGACTCTACATTATTACCCAATTAAACACTTTCAACACTACAGACCTACATAGCAGTACTTGCAAACACTGTAGATCCAGATGAGCCAGCTCGTAATTTTAATATTTTTAAAAAAATTGAATAATTTGAAAATCATTTTCTAACGATTTGATAGATAGAACAATCGCATCATAGTCCATTCCAGTTATTTATGGTAGAAAAGGTTGAATTCAAAAGTTTGGCATAATCGTACCAATTTCCAATCCCTTATCTGGAGCTGTTCAATAATTACAGGATAATATACATGATGTAGATTAGCTCACAAGTTTGGAAACAGTCTGGACATCTTCCTCATTTCCGGAGGTCGGGACAAGAATATGGTCCTCGAATACATTGATGGCCAGGTGATCCTTCGTTACGACGCCAAACCGCGGTATACATACCTGGAAAACAGGGAACGCACGCTTCATGTGTCATTGGACAAACATGCCATGTCTTAAATATGGGATTTCTGACTTGTGTAGCTCCTAATCAAATAGTGTAGCCGGATAACAAGCTATATTACTGGTTAGAAGCATGAAGGGTATTTCATTGATGGAATGGTGAACAGTGCAGATCCTGATCAGACATGATTTAGCAGTTTCATTATACTAGTACATGTACAAGCCGGGCTCCAGATAAGCTGCGTATTTGCTTAAATACCCAATTAAAATTGCCAAAAGCCCAATTGTAATCAGAAGTAGCGAGTATCAAAAAGCAATAAAATGTGGTACCTTTATCATGCTGCAGAAAACAATAAACAGACCACAAATATAGCATATTTTTCTTATTTTCCATGAAAACACATCTTGGTATTTCATTAGAATTGTCTCCAAGGAGACAATTATAATGAAATGCCAAGACAAGTTTTCATTTAGAAGCATACTATACAATAATTGCGGTCTGTTGATGTGTAAACAGTAGTGTGCTTTTATTTTACCCAATTAAAATGTTGAAATACCCAATTGCTTCAGAAATGATGGAGTGACAATACTCAATTACTAATTCCTTATCTGGAGCCCTGTACGAGTAAGGAAAAATTGTGAAATTTCCTTATTTTTTGTTTTGAAATGATACTATACCAGATTTACCGTAGAACAAAGTTCCAATTATAAACGCTAGTTTAATAAATAAAATAATTTAGTAACCATTGATTGAAAAACATGCTTATAATACGGAAAAATAACCAATGGAAATGATTCTGAAGTGCTGTCAAAACATGTTCTAAATTATTCTAAAGTGCTGACAAAGCATATTTTTGATGATAAAAATGGAAAATAGAAAATAAACAGCAAAAAATGACAAAAACTTAAGATAGTGGTCTAAGGGTTAAGAATATTGGTAACTTAACTGCTAACATACGTTGAAAACTACGACATTTCAAAATTATGATTTCTTTACATACGGATGAATGTACCATATAACAGTTGCGAGCAGTAGCAAGTCATACAAGCCTGTGTGCTAGTTCAGTCCAATGTGCATGATGTGTCTATACTGTTTGCCACTAATTACGTAAAGATCTATATGATATGCATGCAGTGCTCCAGATAAGCTGCGTATTTGCTTAAATACCCAATTAAAATTGCCAAAAACCTAATTGAAATCAGAAGTAGCGAGTATCAAAAAGCAACAACAATTTTGTGGTACCTTTACCATGCTGCAGAAAACAATAAACAGACCACAAATATAGCATATTTTTCTTATTTTCTATGAAAACACATCTTGGTATTTCATTAGAATTGTCTCCAAGGAGACAATTCTAATGAAATGCCAAGACATGTTTTCATTTCGAAGCAAACTATTCCATAATTGCGGTCTGTTGATGCGTAAACAGTAGTGTGATTTTATTTTACCCAATTAAAATTTTGAAATACCCAATTGCTTCAGAAATGATGGAGTGACAATACTCAATTACAAATTTCTTATCTGGAGCCCTGTATGCATGCATCTCTACCCATTGTACAGCTTGAAAACACAGCAATGGCTGAAACTCGGATCACCCTGTGTGCTACTGCAGTGTCTCGCCACTCGTTCAAGTTTGTTTGTTTGTTTGTTGGGGTTTAACGGCCTATCAACAGCTAAGGTCATTTAAGGCCGGGTCAATGGGTTTAGTACTAAATCCCATATATTACCTGTACAAGTACATGTACATGTTCAAGTACATGTACAAAAGGGGGGAAAATCCCAAAATCAGGACTGAATATTTACAATAACAAAACTATATATTCAGCCCTGAAATCAGAATAATCCTGATCTGATGCCAGGTCCTCGCCACACCAGAATCACTTGGCCCCACCCAAAAGCAGTAGGATCAGTAATAATCTTACTACTTTTATAATGGGCAATAACCCAATTCCAGGTAATAACCAGGTAACAAAAGAGCCAAAGATAAAAACGTACCTGAGGGCCAAACCAGGCAAATCGTGATTCCTATAAGGAGGAAACCCTACCGTTAATTTACGTCGTCACATTCGCCCGACCACCACCCACCACTCGTTGAAGTAAAGATCTGTATGACATACATGCATCTCTACCCAATTTACAGCTTCAACACACAGCAGCAGACCATAATGAATGCCATGAATGTTGTCAGGGAAAAACAGTGGAACCCCTCTAAACCGGACACCAAGACAAGAATTCCGCCACGGAAGCGGTATCGCGCCTGCCGAGGCATTTGACCGTGAACATTACAAGTCAATAAATGACCTTGACATTGAGAATTTGGATGTGGGGGTGTGCGTAATGAAGCATCATCCCTAGACAAACATTGATGTGAAATATTATCAAAGTGTGGCAAGGGGTTAAAGATATTGTGAAAAAACAATAACTTTAACGCATTTCTGTTACAAAACCGGTGAACATTACAAGTCAATAAATGACCTTGACCTTGAGAATTTGGATGTTCATTACGCATCATCCCGAGACAAACATTGATGTGAAATATTATTAAAGTGTGGCAAGGGGTTAAAGAGATATTGTGAAAAAACAATAACTTTAACGCATTTCTGTTACAAAACCGGTGAACATTACAAGTAAATAAATGACCTTGACCTTGAGAATTTGGATGTGGGGGTGTGCATTTGCCTTACAAACAAACCGGACGACACGGATGACGGAAAAAGCGCCGACTATAGTCGCGCCTCTGCTAAAGCAGGCGCGACAAAAACGAGGCCGGTTACAGTAGAGGGCTCCAGATAAGGTGCTAAATATGCATTGATTATCAAAAGTGGGAGTACAAAATACGCACAGCAATGTGAAAATACGCATTGATTTTTAAATTGAGTAGTGAAAATACTGTCATAAAGTAGAAAATTCACTTAGATGAGCTGCAAAAAGCAAACAGTATTTGCTTTTTGCAGCTCAATTAAGTGAATGTTTCAATTTGTTATATATTTTTTTATCATTTGTACTCTATTTAGTAATGAAAAATATCAATAATCCATTTGTAAAAGTAAAATACATGTACGCAATGATTTTTAAATCAGGGGGTATAGTACGCTTTAGACACAAAGTTTATCTGGAGCTCTGACAGTATCTTCCGAATGTAGCTGAATGGCAATTCGTCAGGATGTCTAGTCAGCGTCAAACATGTTACGCAGGCGCAGAGTGCTGCACTAGTGAATACGGACAAGAAATTAAACAGGACACATAGGAAACCCCAGGGTGCTTAATGTTTGTTCATGAACATCTATTGCCCACACCTCAATTGTGACTGCTATATCTCACTTTCCACTGACATGGCTGAGACACAAAACTGACATTGAAAATCCCATTACCCAACCATACTGCTTTCGTATACGTATTGTACTGTATGACAGCAGGTGGGTGGGATAATGTGATACCAGTACTAGTATCACACTGGCTAGTAAGAACTTGGAATTTAAAGGAGCTGCTTGACAATTCAAGACACAAGACAGCTTAGAAATATGCAAATTGACAAATTATGTCAAATAGTCAAATAATATTTCAATCCATGGTTGGAAAAGAACAAAAACCTGTCAAAAATGTGTTTTATTGCAATTTTTGAAAGTGAAAGTAGAATCTCTGTTGAATTTTACGGGAATCCATGTCTAAATATAATTTTATTATTATTATGTGGTCATGTGATCACGAGTGCACCGGTGTGACGTCATGTCATACAACAAGACAAAATGACGTCGGACATTATTGAGGCATGGTGTACCAGGGTCGTTGCCGCAGATACGGTCATGGGAGTTGAGAGGTCACATTTTCGCACCAAATATCTGTTTTAAAATTAGATAAGTCTGTATACGTATACAGACTTAATTATTCTAGGGAATCCCCCGTGTTTTCTATGCTACTGCATGCTTTATATATGTATCTATATGTTTATGGTATGCTAATGTGTATTTTTGTTCCTAATTTATAAATGCCTGACAAATCATTAAAGTGTTCCTTTAATACATGCCCTCTCAGTAGGCACATGTTCTTTATAGGAATTAAATAAGTGTCTAATTGTGTGACTATTCCAATAGTTCTAAAAATTACGGAGTGCCCGCTGTATAGATATAATCATTTAGTAATATTTATTTTGCTGATAGCGACGTGCGGTGGTATCGGGCTATTTTCATATGTAAATGAGGCATGATATTTTTATTTATTAATACTAATTAAAAGAGTCATCTTTTCCACAGATTATAAAGTATGATCATTGCACATCAAAAAACAAATACAGAGAATAAATAGTAATGTCCGTAAACATTTTAAGGAAACACGGTTATCACCCCTGATATCAGTGTGGAAATTTACGTCTGATGTAAAATGTATAATAATGCCAATCAATACATGGGGTAATGGTGAATGAATTTTTATTATGCCAGAAAGTGTCCGAGATGATGTCTCTGATAGAAAGAACATTTTGTGTCTATCGAGTGCGCATGTACCTTTAAAGAAAATCAGTTATCATAGAGCAGGCACACTACAGTTTTCCACTTACGATCCATCTGTTAGAAGTAGCTGATACAAACAGTGTCTGGCACTGCTTCTGTAGAGCCAGAAAGAAAGGATTGTCGTACAGATCTTCGTCGTACCGGGACATCACTGCTGACTGATGGTAAACAAGAGAAAATGGCGCTGCGACTCGAGACATCAGGCTTAGGGGATTTGTGACCAGTGTAGATTTAGATCAGAAGACAATTTCATCAAAATTGTAAAGTATACTTATCTTAATATCTAGCAAAGTATACTTGGAGGGAGTAATCATTTATTTGTCACGAAATGCATTATTTCATATAGAACTAACGACTGCGTATATTTGATGATTGAAAGTATGCCGAATTATTATACTGAATAATTATAATGGCTGTGATAATGTAATAAATTCAGTATAATAAAAATTATCCTTAAATTGAAAATTTCTCCCTCAATGTATACTTTGCTAGATAAGTATACTTTGTAATGTTGGTGAAATAGGCTACAGATAGCACTCTCTTGTAGCCTGATAATAATGTATATATTGCTTGTTAGAAGCATGACGGGTGTTTCATTGATGGAATGGCGAACAGTGCAGATCCTGATCAGACTGCGGATGCACAGGCTGATCAGGATCTACACTGATCACAAAACCCATAAGCCCCATTTCTCCAGTCACAGCCACAAGTGAGATTCAATTCACTAAAAAGATGGCAAATTAAAAACTGTCGTCTGCTATTTTTCACATTTGCCTTGTTCTTTAGCACCAGATGGCCGCGGCCCACACGTCGTGCCCACTGAGGCATTTGACAGTACATGTACTATTAAACTAGAAAATGTGAAATAGAACACGGATGCCCCACATATCACTTTGATAGTAAACAAGCCAAAATTCCAAGTCCAAAAGGGGTAGATAATCCATGAAACGGGGTCGAATCAAAAATTGAAAAAAAAATTGCGCATCTACTTATAAAGAAGTTACATACCAGTTTTCAGGTCTGTAGCTATTACGGTTTAAAAGTTTTACGAGTTACAAGGCAAAATTAGAAAATTCTAATACAAAAAGGGGGAGATAATCCATGACTCGGGGGTCAAATGAAAAATCAGAATAAACTTTGCACATCTCTCATCATAAGGAAGCTACATACCAAGTTTCAGGTCTTTAGCTATTACGGGTTTAAAAGTTTTATGAGTAACAAGGCAAAATTGGAAAATTCCAAGTCCAAAGGAGGGGCGAGGGGAGGAGGAATAATCCACGCCCGGGGTTCGAATTAAAAATCAAAATAAACTCTACTCATCATAAGGAAGATACATACCAAGTTTCAGGTCTGTAGCTATTATGGTTGAAAAGATAATCCATGACCCGGGGGTCGAATCAAAAAGAGAAATAGACTTTGCACATCTACTCATTATAAGTAAGTTACATACACAGTTTCAGGTCTGTAGTTAGTATGGTTTAAAGATTTTACAAGTTACAAGGTTAATGACAGATGGACGGACAAGAGTAACACTAAATGACCCCTCCATTATCGTGTTGGGGCATAAAAATCAATTCCAGTTACTTAGGGGTGAATGGGTTAAGACTATATATACATGTATTGTATGCATAATCAGATCAGCATAACATTTTACACTAACCGACAATTACCGATAGTGGTATATGGCGTTCACATATTTAATCACATACACAGTTAATTTTCACTTTCTCTTTGTTCGAAACACAGATGTGCAATGAGGTTCAATATTAGAAAGCACAATAGCTGTGTTATGTGACTCTAAATCACATTTCATTTAAGGTACCGTACACATGCACATTTAAATGAGTTGTATTTGGTGCTCTTTTATGACGATTGAATTATATATTTCTTTTACAGATACGTTACCATTTCTATATACCTCACTATATGTCGAGATCAAAATCTATAACCATACAGTTACTCGCATCAAATTCAACCAGCATCGCTGAAGTCGCTATAACAATTGCAACGCTTTTTATAGAGAAGATGAATACTATGTGTTTGGTAGACTATGCTATGACGAAAAACGAAGTCCTGAGCAAGTGCGAGGTCGGTCCACTACTAATTTGCACTTCACAGTTGTGCATCACATGAAATACTGCCTAATTGTGGCGATAATAAATTGGAAACACTGGTGGACGATCTCTGATGAATAGCGATTAAGTAGAAATAAAGTCACCCAGAGGTAGGAGTGTGGCCGTAAATGGCTTCCCATTTCGGCACTGGTGCATACAGACAGCTGTAGATTACAGCTGTGGCCATCTGCAGTCAATTCCAGTCTGCAGCTGTGGGGGCCGTTTCACTAAACTTTGTACGACTAAAATGTTTGTAAGTGCAAAATTATGATAGCCTGTAAATTTCACATTAACAATGTTTTCTTGTAAACAATTATTGGATTTACATTTATTGAGCATAAGGCTGCATATGCAGCCTATGCTCAATGAATGTAAATCCATCAATTGAAATTTCTAGACGATCCTAAATTTGCATTTACGAACATTTTAGTCGCACGAAGATAAGTGAAACGGGCCCCTGTTTTCCTATCCCCAGATCCTGTAATGCTACAAACTATTATATATACAGGTACACAAACAGATATGGAAACAGGGGTGCGTTTCACTAAACTTTGTACGACTAAAATGTTCGTAAGTGCAAATTTAGGATCGTCTGCAAATTTCAATTGATGGATTTACATGTATTGAGCATAGGCTGCATATACAGGCTATGCTCAATAAATTTAAATCCAATAATTGTTTACAAGAAAGCATTGTTAATGTGAAATTTACAGACTACCGGTATCATAATTTTGCACTTACAAACATTTTAGTCGCAAGAAGTTTAGTGAAACGGGCCCCAGGTATTAATTTTTATAATTTATCTCACTGTCCTTGAAGGGAATCTTGTTCTCAGTAACATATATATTCCTGATGAATTTTGTATTATGGGGTGGCATGCTTCTAGATAAATATTGACATCTATTATTATCCGGGGCACAGCCCCAACTATAGGTTACGCACATGTAAAAGTTGAACATGTTCAGATTTCCCGTAGTTTTTGCAATACCACAAAGTAAATCTCGCTTGTCATTAGTTGTTGTTCATGTAGACAAGAAAAGACGAGAAACCACAACCGGTGTCAAAGTCAATTATCACATACTGACGTGGGTCAGGTGTAAATGCCGGCTGAACCGTATGCGGCGATCAAACAGCAGATAAACGTCTTGCGTTTTCATTGGTCAGCTTGATACTGATAGGTAATATGGGCCCATATTGTCTGTCAAGCCCCTGAACATGGCTCAGTTCAAAATGTAGGTGGGTCGAGGTGAATCAAATAATCAACTCGGAGGAAATCAGCTCCTAAAACTAGTCATAGTGACTGGCAATGATCTAAGAAAACAAAAGTTAGATTTTGAAAAGTTATTAATGAGTTTCTACTTGTTTACGTCGGACTGACATCAGGCAATATTTGCAACGCCATGACGTCATAGTTCTACGGTGTTGTACATGTACCAAAGTATTATATATATAAGTTCTTGAGAAATATAAAGTATATGGCAGACAGTATGACAAACACAATGTATCTTATTCTTGTGATTCAAGACTGCGTCTCAATTAATGTTTGCCCCCAAGACCAAATGATAGTGCAAATGACCCCTGAGACCATTCACCTGGGACTCCAATTTCAGAATGAACATTCATACATGTAGATTATTCTCCAAAATCGGGAAGATTTGTCTGTAAGCATGGCTTACGGAATACCGCCATGTGGGTCCAGGTGCCCCTAAATATGTAGATTTGTATTATGTAGGTCTGTGACCTTGACCCTGGGCTTAGCGGGGGCGGCATGGTCATGGATTTTCCACAGCAAGATAGTAGACGCTTAGAGGAATGTATGCATGATATACATGTATTAAGAATTTTCTATGAAGGAAATAAAAGTTACAACATATTTCTCTGATGTTAATTTTTTTTTAAAAGTATGTGACCTTGGGATCAGCATGGGTTGGACGGGCGTAGATTTGTCACAGCATGATATTAGAGCCTTAGAGGAACGCATGCGTGAAATATTAAGAAATTTTGATGAAGGATATATAAGTTATAACATATTTCTCTGATGTTAAGTTTAGTGACGGATGCAGACAACCTGACTCCAGTATACTCCCCCCCCCCCCTTCAGCTCATTGCGGGGGGTATAACAACAGACGAGACTGACTTATGTGGACTCGCGATATCTGAACTTTACAATCTCGGAAACTGAACATGATTACATTTCGATGTAATTCCGTCTAAAGGGAAATAGTTATTGTCACAGTGACATATTTGAGGAAAATATGATAATTTTATATGATGCGCCCCAATATAGGTACCACCTGTTACATATTAGGTTTTGTTTGTTTATTGGTGTTTAACAGCCTATCAACAGCTAAGGTCATTTAAAGCCGGGCCAACGGGTTTGATCCCATACATGTACATAACCTGCTGCATTGGGAGGCAAATCCAAAAACCAGAACGGAATATTTACATCGAGAAAAAAAAATTCAGCCCTAAAATTAGAACCGGTGGCCGTGGCCCGCATGTCAAGCCCGCCAAGGCATTTTTAAAAACTTTAACGTAGATTTCGGACGGACACCCGGACATCATTGTGATCACTACGTCTCGCTTTCCGCAAGCGGGCTCGACAAAAACCTGACCTGGTGCCAGGTCCCACACAAAAGTCCAGGGCCTGAAAATAGCAGCTTTTACCAGTAAGTCCGGGACCTAACAAGGAAAAATGTGAAAGGTCCGACAATTATTTTGGAAGGTCCAAGAGGATATTCGTAAGCGAAACGGTAGAAATAATTACATGTGTTTGTTTCATACTACCGGTAAATCACTCGTCACACCATGTGTAAATACTTGAATATGTCACCAAAAATGATCTTATAAGACGATAATCAGAACAGATTTAGCATCGCCACTAATGATGATCACAATTTCAATTTTATCACAGGTCCGGTGGACTTTTTGCTTGTAAAATACAAAGGTCTGACATTAAAATTTGCAGGTCCAGGACCTTGCACCAGTGCTATTTTTTGGCCCCTACCCCTAAAATAGGATTACTAATAATCGTAATACTCACATAAGGGGCCCGGTATAACCAGATTTAACTGTCACATACAAGAATACCAATGACGTACGTGAGGGCCAAACCAGGAATCCTGTCGGGATTCCGTTAAGGGTGAACCCCCGATCGTTAAATTACCCATCACATGCACCCACCTGCCACCCACAGAAATTCTGACATATGTTCAATATTGTATGCAAATTGAAGTTCCAAATATATCAATTTATTATACATTTGTGTGAACTTAATTTTTTTACATTTCCAGATTTTTAATTTGCACCATTGATTTATATATGCCCCGAACACAGACGACATGGTCCGAAACGCTCAAGCCACTTTTGGGACACAGCCAGAAACGTTCAGTAATGTGGTTCAAAATGTGCACGACCAGTCAGTTTTTGGGACGTTTCCCAATCGTCCAAGAATGTGGTCTGAAACTTCCATCCTGCTGCCGTCCAGTAGCCTATTTCATCAACATTGCAAAGTATACTTTACTAGCAAAGTATACTTTGAGGGAGAAATCATTTATTTTTCCCGAAAAGCATTATTTCATATAGAACTAACAAATGCATATATTTCATGATTAAAAGTATGCAGAATTATTATACTGAATTTATTACATTATCACAGCCAAATTCGCTGTGATAATGTAATAAATTCAGTATAATAAAAATTAATAAATTTATCATAAAATTTAAAATTTCTCCCTCAAAGTATACTTTGCTACTAAAGTATACTTTGCAATGTTGATGAAATCGGCTACTGGTCCGAAACGTCCATGGTCCGAAACGTCCTTTATCTAACGATTCTAAATCAGAAAGCATAACAATTGAATACGTGTGTTGCCATTCAATTACCTGGACGACTTATGGTATTGTGGATACGTCATCGCCAATGAGGAAAAAAATGTCACTTATTATTTTACGATATGTTAAGACTTTGTTTTCAGGCAGTGGCACTGATAGTGCACTTTGCATCAAGTTTTGTTGTTGTTGTTGTTTTAGTTGCAGGATAACACGAATTTCAGCCGCTTATTTTTCTGTCAACCTCTCTACAACCAAAAAGAGACTGCGAGAGTATCGTTTCGACACATCCTAGACTAGTTGACATGTACAGTACATGTACCTCGCCTAAAACTCTTCAACAACGAATTCATGATGTTCCGTCCCACTAATGGCGTTTGCTGGTACACACGACCAGCAGGCTCGATATTTTATAAAAGTCGTATTAGCTCAGTATGTATGTTGGGACGAAGGATATATATGGCACACCAAGGGAAAATGTACCAGTTGGGTGGTGGTCGTTTATTACAGGAAGCATAAACAAGAACGCCGCCAACGGCATGTATCCCATCGCTGTGGAGGTTGGATCATAAATATACACATGCATTTTAAGGACCCGTTCTATACCTGATCATCGTTTGATTCAAAGATAATTGCTTCGTAAATGTGATAGAATACATGTATAACATATATGTGAATACTGCCTCGTTACTGTATCATATACGGCATACAGTGTGGCCAAGTCGACCATATTTGTGTGTTCCAGCCATCAGCCAGTTTCACCTTTTCTGCCGACAAATAACTCAAATGTGATGTAGAACATTATAATATAGCTATATATTCACATATAGAAAAGCTAGGAGAACGGACTCCTATTAATTATATTACACCAAACTGTAAAATATGTCAGTTTTCTGGATAGGTTTGTGCCTGAGTTTTTAACAACATGAACCACCATTATAAATCGACTCTTACACAGAAAATCGCACAGTTTATCACTTTTATCTGGAAAACCACACAACACATATCATATATACCCACTACTGTACTCTGTTATTATAGCTATCAAATCCAGTGACATGTAAGCAATTACCCGATTGTATTGTCCCTGGTATCTTGGTGTCTATTCACATACTATGCGAGTAAATATGGCTTTACATATGGGTAATAAACATAGGCTGTGCATCAGATTGAAAAGTTCAGACATCAGAATTCATTTTTAGAATGATGGGAGAAATGCTCAGATATCTCGTCTTTTAATTAGTTTGCTGGCAGAATATTTATAACACGCCGTTATCACATCTGTCTGTTATGTATTGCACTAACTTTTATTCGGTTTAATGTCATGTTATTTGCTGTATATGTCAAACGCACGAAGTGGTGAAACTGTACGATGGCTTTTATAAACAAAGATGGCGGAGATGGCAACTCAATGCTCCATATATTACAGTAACAAGACAATATTCACATACGTGATATTCATATATCACATCACTCTTATGAAGAAATTATCATGGAAATCAAATGTATCTATCTATGACCTAATACCTTAAATCCAACCACTCATATCGTAAACAAGTTATAGGAGAATGGGGGGAGCGTGCACGCATCTACTGGACGGAAACATCTAATTAAGTTATTTGACATTGACCTTGTGTGTGGGGGAGCATGAGTGGTATGTAGAATGAAAATAAGAATGATGAGAAACATACACAATACGTTTCAAGCCAATCGCTCATACAGCAAAGAGAAACGCACACACATCTATTGGGAAACGCACACACATCTACTGGGCGGAAATTTCTAAGTCTTCGACCTTAAACTTGAGCATGGGGGAGCATGGGTGGGGCTGGGAATGAAAATATGAATGATGAGAAACATACGCATGAAGTTTGAAGCCAATCGCTCGTACAGTAAAGAAGATATAGCAGAAGTGAGAAACGCGCATGCATCTATTGGATATACATTTCTACGTTATTTGACCTTTACCTTGGGCATGTGGGGAGAATGTGGGTGGCAGGGAATGAACATATGAATGCTGAGAAACATGCACAAGAGGTTTCAAGCCAATCGCTCATACAGCAAATTAGATACAGCAGAATGGAGAAACGCGCACACATCTACCGGGCGTTCGTTGACCTTCAGCTTGGGCATAGGGAGCATGGGTGAAGTAAAGACGCTATAGCAGAACGGAGAACGCGTAAGCATCTACAAAACGGAAATTAGTTATTTGACCTTTACCTTGGGCATGTGGGGAGAATGGGTAAGGAAGGGAATGCTATCATACTAAGGCAGTCATAACATACACAGGGGCGGCGGAAGCGGGGGGGGGGGGGCGGGGCTAGAACCCCCCCCCCAATAATTTTGGTGCGGGGGGGGGGTAGCTAGCCCCCCCCCAATAATTATGTAAATTTTGGATTTTTTATTCTAATATATTTGTGTAATCATGAGTACTGGGAACTTTGCTGAGACCTTTGCTCAGAATGCAGGAAATGGCGTTTCACACCACTTGGATTTCAAAAATGTAAGGGGCGGCATGCCCCCGGACCCCCCTAGCGCTATCGGGCCCTTCGGGCCCTCAACATTGGCCCCCGCCAATAATCTTCGGCTTCTGCCGCCTATGATACAATAATGCGATGGCCGGGGAGTCTCTATTGGGGAGTGTTTAACACACTACCATGCAATGAAGCAAGGTAACTCGAATGCTCCAGGGTGGTTAGCTATCAATGTGACGAATTAAGCTACTAATGAACTTTATAGCGAACATTCAACGAACATAACAGGAGATACGCGAAATTTGGATGTACGTCTGTGCATCATCTATTCTGTTCCCGGCCTCTATTATGTTCCCGGCCTCTATTATGTTCCCCAGCTGTGCTACGCGGCCTCTATTTTGTTCCCACTGGCATCTATCGTGTATACCCCGACAGCATCTAATGTGGTACCCAGCAGCAGCCGAGCATTAACGGCTGCGGTACTGACAACATGGCGGCTGACAAGGTTCATGAGTAAACCGCCTATGTAATAATGGCGTCTACAATCGGTATTAACTACATGTACGCGCATTTATTGACCGAATGACTGCAATTTGGATGAATGTAAATATTTGATTACTCAGTTGCGTCTCAGAGTCGCGTGGAGTAAAGCATGTACGCTGCTGGACTGGATTGATTGATTCTGTGTCAGAATTGGCTCTACGACCTTACATACTCGTTGATTTCTCCACAATCGTAAGATAATGAGATGAGAACATATTGAATTTGAACTGTGTATCACCAGACGGTATGTGTGCCATTGAATAGTGAATAGACGAATTGCGGCCTAATTCCCCGCCGACTGTTTAGTTCATATGGATGGAACGGGGGTGGGGTTGGGGGAGGGGTGGGGGCATGGTTGGCATTAATCTGGAAATTAATTGGCGTTGCGGTGGTGATTTCACGAATAGTTGTTATAGATAGTACATAATTATTATACTTGTTTTGTTCCTCTTTATTGTGTCATTACTAGTGTATGTGGGGGCGTGGAGGGGAGGGGGAGGGTTTCGGCATCTGGAAATGAATTTACGTTACGGTGGTGATTTCATGAATATTTTTTACTGATCTACATCCATTATTAAACAATAACATTAACTAAAACTTTATACCAACCACTATACAAACCACCCTTCAAAACAAAAAAAACAACCAACAAACACACCCCCCCAAAACACCCACCCCCCCACCACCCCCCCCCACACCCCCCCCCCCCCCCCCCCCCCCCCCCCCCCCCCCGCCCCCCCCCCCCCCCCCCCCCCACCCCCCCCCCCCAGTCTTTTTCTTTTTGTGGTGGGTATTTCTTTTTGGTTTAGCTTTAGGATTCTGTTTTTCGGCATATGGAAATGGAATTTTCGCGCGCTCGTGGTGATTCTCCTCGCGCTAATATTTGTTATTGAT
>CM055265.1:88651303-88774642 GCA_029237695.1 Conchocele bisecta | reverse complement strand
TGAGGACCAACATAAATGCTAGTGAGGAACAGAATAGAGGCCGCGTAGCACAGTTGAGGAACATAATAGATGCCGGGAACAGAATAGATGCCGGGAACAGAATAGATGATGCACATAATGTTATGGCAATTTAAAGAATGTAATGTGGGGACATACCCTTATATTTGGAACCACTCTCTATATTATATGAACAATTCATTTTGTTTTTATTTTATAGAAAACAAGAATTCCGCTACGGAGGCGGTGTCGCGCCTGCCGAAGCATTTGACGTAACATGATCATGGACATGTACTAAATAGTGTATACTGTTATGTCGTTATTTTAGGTTTTGTGAATTTATTTGCTACATTGTTTGAACCAAGGTTTTTTTTCATCTATAGACCACATACAACAAAACTTAAATTCAAAATGGCCGCCATTGAAAATTATATGTCGAGGTCAAAGTCATTATATGTGGTGTTTCTGCGGCGAAAAACACATTATTATGGATAAGAAATATTGGCAGATGAGTTAAATACATTTTGAGATACCAGCCACTTTGGTTTTCAAAATGGCCGCCATTTCAACATTGGAAATCCAGTATTTATTTTACATTTTTGAATGTCATGGTAAGATTTTGTATTTTCCTTTTGGCTATACTCGTCTTTCTTTAATCACAGTCTGATGTGATTATTGCTAACTGGTATTGTGCTACGAGTAATCTTTATCTTCAAAATGGCCACCGAAACTAAGTGTGTTATGTACATCGCCACATCAAAGATTTGTTACACATTCTGGTATTTATGTGGCTGTAGTTATATTCTTTCAAATGATATTGTGATTGGAACGCGTGTGTTTGCTTGCAAACATATCTATATACAACATATAACAAAACGAAAGAGCTGCATGGCTGCCATTTTTAATTTCAAAATGTCCGACATTGAAATTAATTTATATTTCACGTCATCCGTCATTATTATGGATAAGAAATATTGGCATACTTATTTTAGTATATTTTAAAATGGCGGCCATATTCTTTTTCAAATGACCGCCATTTAAACTTGTTTCTTCTGTTAAAACTCAAAATACAATGAACACAAACTGTTAATATTATTGCTAACTAGTACTGTGGTACCAGACACCATTATCTTCAAAATGACCGCTGGAAATAATTAAGTGTGTCACATACATTGCTACTTCAAGGATTTACATCTATTACATATTGTTGTATTACATATTTACATGTATTATGTATTACGTATTGTTGTGACTTACAGTTATGTTTCTTCAAATGATATGTTGGTCAGCACTTTAAAATAAGAAGATGAAAAGACTCGTGGGATAGCGTATCAGTAACTAGTATGTTTTTGTCAGAAACGTGTTTTATTGACAGGCCATATTGCTTAAGCAGCAGTAAAATAGCATCTAATCTGTGACATGAATATAGTAGTTATTGCATGGATATGAGAGGCAAGTGATCTTACTCCACTTGAACAGTCAGTCCGTACATATAACACAACCGTTTCCGGTCAAATACCATGCCTCATTATTCATGTTCAATCAGAGCATATTAGTTTTCTGCGAGAATCAATGATATGGAAGCATTAGCCATTGGCTTGCCTTTGTGGCACACCATAATGCAGACCTAGATGCGTAGGTCTACAGTGTCTCGCTTTGTCAAGTCATAATATGACAATTTCAACAGGTTAAACGCAATTTGGACCATCAATGCACTGATCAATTTCTTTTATATTGACACAGGAGTTGTGATCTCTTAAGACCATAATATAACATATTAACATATGTTAATCGTAAATAATGATAACGACCATAGAACAATACTGCCTTTTCAACGTGGCCATTTTTCTACAGTTTCCTGCATATACTCTGTATTATGTATAGAGTGTATACAACCTCTCCAACAGTGTTTTTGGCAATCGATCTGACATATTACACACATCGTCTACACATACTGAACATGTGCACATGGCATTTTAATGTCGAAAATGTAATTGCATCACATAAATACTGCCTTTTCGACAGTTATTCTACACTTTCCTGCATACACGTTTGTATAGGGTATATATTTTATGTAAGCAACTCCTTTGACCGCATTTTGAGTGTGATTGTGCCAGCACTGCCTTTCAGGAACACCAACAACATGGAGACTCTAATGCAGATGGTGATGGAACTGATTGAAAGCACTGTATCAATAATTAAGAAATTCCTACATACACACAGTGGCCATTTTTAAATCTAACATGTTTGTCATAAGCAGTGACTTGAAATGGACTTTAGTGATATATAATTTACTTTCAATAATGATTACAGTCTCGGGAAAAATCAGTTCAAATAATTTGTGCATGATTATATCAGAATTATATGATTTTCACGGCAGCCATTATGAAAAGTAGAATACAACTCATGTTTTCTTTGATGATACAAAGACTGTGTGTTCCAAGAACGTAGCAAAACAGTCAACACAACCTAACTATAATAAATACACGTCTATCTGCATTATACATACAGATATAAATATTAAAATATATTGTATACGATTTCAGGGCGGCCATTTATAAATCTAAGATGGCTGTCATGGGAGTTGTTAAAATGAAAATAACACTAGTATTAATGTTATACGATGATGGAGAAATTTGTACACATTTTTTTAATGCAAACAATGGCTAATTAAGTGATTCCGCAAACATGTGAAGGTACAAAAGGTCATGGTCATGGTAATGGGGGAATGAGTGTGTTTCAATTAATCACCTGTATCAAGTGTCCAACTATTGAAGCAATCTGTCAAGTCATATTAAAGTTATATCATGATGAAGAAAATTGTACAAACTTTTTGACGCAAAGAAATGGCTAAGTGTTTCCGCAAAAATGTGAAGGTAAAAAAGGTCAAGGTCATGTTAATGGCAGCATGAGTGTGTTCTAAACACTTACATGTATCAAGTGTCCAAACATTGAAGAAATGCACCAAGTAACATTAATGTTATACGATGATGAAGAAATTTGTACAAACATTTTGATGCACACAAATGGCTATGTGTTTCCGCAAACATGCGAAGATTAAAAAGGCCAAGGTCATGTTAATGGCGGCACGAGGGTGTTCTGAATGATCACATGTAACAAGCGTCCAAATAGGGAAGCAATCCGTTAAGTAATATTAAAGTTATATCATGATGAAGAAACTTTTTCAACCATTTTGACGCCAAAAAATGGCTACGTGTTTCCGCAAAAATGTGAAGGTAACAAAGGTCAAGGTCATGTTAATGGCGGCATCCGTGTGTTCCAAATGCTCACATATATCGAGTGTCCAAATATTGAAGCAATCCATCAGTAGTATTAAGTTATACGATTATGACGAAGCTTGTACAAACTTTTTGACATTTCGGACGACGACGCGGACGACAACGACGGAAAAAGCGGCGACTATAGTCGCGATGTTGAAGGCGCTAAAGCAGGTGCGACAATAAATGTATACCGAGTCTGTTGTTATGTTGATCATGACGTCACTGCGTGAAATTAATTTGTACCAGCTGTAAAACTGTATTATTATTTAAACAATTAAGATGTTTCCAAAAATGCACTTGGAATGGAATGGAAATTCCAGATTATGGCCTAATGACGGCATTATCATATGCTCGAAAGAGATGAATTTCCAATTCCCCCACCCACACCCCGACTTATTCAGGTATTTCTAAGTTTACTGGCTTTTCATACTTCTTTTTTTCCTGAATGTGGATTTTCTGTAAAACAAATCTGATTACATTTTTACAAAATTCTTCAGCACATAATAAATTGCACAAATTTCAATTTAGTAAGAAAATGTGGCTTGTCCCCCTCTCACCCACACTTCTCAATATATTGATTTATTTGTATTTGTGTTAACGGCCTATCAACAGATAATGTAAGGCCAACGGGTTCGATCCTGCATGCATTTAACATAGTGCATTGGGGGGGGGGGGGGGGGGGGGGGGGGGGGGCTACCAAAATAAGAACAGAATATTTTATACCACACCACACCACACCAACGTCACAAGGTCCCTTCCCATAAAAGTAATACTGGTAGGATTACTCTTATAATGGGCATAACCAGATTCAACTCATATACAAGAACTTAAGCCAAAGAAGTACCCGGGGGTCAAACCAGGTCTCCGGTCAGGATGAATCACGATCGTTAAATTACCATCGCATGCTCCCAACCAACAATGACACTTCTTAACCAAACACACGGACGGACGGCCACACAGTCCAAATACTGGAGGCATAAAAGGTTCCAAGAGAAAATTACAGGTGTTTAAAAAAAAAATCTGACAAAATAAGGTTGTGCACTAGGTAGCCTGTCCAATAGCCGATTTCATCAAAATTGCAAAGTATACTTATTTAGCAAAGTATACCTTTAGGGAGTACCGGTAATCACTTATTTTCCTGAAATGCATTATTACATATAGAACTAACAACTGCACATATTTGATGATTAAAAGTATGCAGAATTATAAACTGAATTTATTATATTATCATAGCCAAAATGGCTGTGATATTGTAATAAATTCAGTATAATAAAAATTAATAAATTTATCCTAAAATTGAAATTGTCTGCCTCAAAGTATACTTTGCTAGAAAAGTATACTTTGCAATGTTGGTGAAATAGGCTACCGTGACAGTGCCTCTTGACTATTTATCTTGTTTTTGTAATCAGCAAAGTCCAATGCAGTGTGGCGGCTGTAGAAAGGCGTTCTTCCAGTCATGTTATTATTTTCCTGACCCTTGGTGGTCAGTGAGCACAACTGATTTTGACAGTTGTACACATTATTTTGTTTAATTATTTGCATTCATTTATATTGAGTTTCGCTTAAACCAGTGCTAGGAGGCATTGGTCTTGTGGACAGTGACACTAATCTGTGACAGAAATAAACAGGTGTAAGAAAACTGAGGCAGTTAAAATTTCAATTTGTTTAATGGAATAATTAAGTCATCACAGCGTACAGTGCTGTGAATATTATTATTAACATGCATAATGTGGATACTATTGGATAAATGGGGCTTATGACCTTTGTAGACTCAGATAAGCAGTGTGCAGTTTCATAGAGTATGCACTGTTCGCCATTCAGTGAAATACCTGTCATGCTAATAACAGACAGTATAGCTAATTATCAGGAAATAGTGTGACAGCAGATCAGGGGCTCGTTTCACTAAACTTCGTACGACTAAATGTTCGTAAGTGCAACATAATGATAGTCTGTAACTTTCATATTAACAATGTTTTCTTGTAAACAATTATTGAATTTACATTTATTGAGCATAGGCTGCATATGCTTGGTGCGTTCGAAACTCGGGCAAGTGTCTTATAATGCCTGTTTCCTTGCATGGGTCTGCTTGATATTTCACACACGTATTGCTCTGATGGTCTACTTTCATGCTGTGTCAAATCTACGCTTTTCTGTCCCTCTGTCTTTTCGTGTGCCGACAGGCCACATTTCTAGTTTTGTTTTATTATTTTTTTAAATCCTTAACATTTTTAGCGGTCCTATATAGTATGGTCATATATCTTCAATTAAACCACAAGGCGATGATGAAAGCATATTTTTATTTCTTATAGTATTTTTTTCAACAGGAGACGAGGAAAAGCCACGATGGCCGTGTTTTCTTCAAGGCATAGCCAATTGGATAACACGTTTATGCAAGTATTGTGTTTCTATGTAGTATAGTAAGTGAGAAATTTAAACGCAAAACCATAACGTTGAAAATGGGTAAGTTGATTACGCGGAAACAAATAGGTAAAGGTAAAACATAAGGTCGCCTGTTGGTATGTGGTGGACACTCGTTGGTATGTGGTGGACACTCGTTGGTATGTGGTGGACACTCGTTGGTATGTGGTATGTGGTGACACTCGTTGGTATGTGGTGGACACTCGTTGGTATGTGGTGGACACTCGTTGCTTTATTTTTATTATGAAGTTGTGCAAGTATGGTGGTACTAGGTGGTACAGAACGTGAGAAATGGACCTAAACACGAACACTTAACATTGAAAATGGCTAAGTCGATTACGCGGAAAAAAATAGGTCAAGGCCAAAAAGAGTCACATGTTGGATAGTGGTATATGGTGGAAATTCATGTAAAAATATTCCTGAAATCTAAAAATCCCACACCCTCTGCTCTTTCGCACACAGGCACTTGCAAAATTACGTCATCACGTAGAAACACAAGTTTACGGCTGGATGTTGTACTAGTATAACCGATAGTGGCCGAAGTTTACAAGGTCCAAATTGTATTGGTTTACGACAAGCCAAACGAAAGATACGACTCTACTGTCATTACTTATTAAACCCCCCCCCCACCCGTATTATTTTTGTCACGGTGTCCCTTTGCAAATTTGCCTTTTAAGTTGTATAATTTCTAAACTGTAATAGATGTAGCTTAATACTTGGTTTTGTTTGTTTGTTGGGGTTTAACGGCCTATCAACAGCTAAGGTCGTTTTAGGCCGGGTCAATGGGTTTAGTACTAAATCCAAATTTATACTCAATTTCGCTTCGCTCAGACAAATATAACACATTTACGACGTAACAAGACGAGGACTAGTCCATTATATCCAATGGCTATTCAAAGTATTAGAGCTCTCCAAATATTTATTGCTAGCTCCAAATATTTGTTGCTAGCAATATATATTTGAGTTTATGTAGATTTGGCGTTCCATACGCTCAGTGGCTGTGTTCGAACAATCATCCTGCAACGACATTGAATATCGGGGGGGGGGGGGGTGCTCAGGCACAACCAATTTTCAACTCAACGTGAATCCCTACCAACGAATTTGTCTAGACGTGATAAATATTGCCACTCGTATACATTTATTTGGTATCCATACCAAAGGCAATCTATGCCATGTCATGCGGTTGTCGACATAACAGACGCGCCATACTAAACGTGAACACAAATCCGTTGTCAAAGCCTCACGTTCAATTGGAAAAAAACCAATGTCGCCACACATTAGATAGAACATCTTCCGTTGGCCGGTTAGCGTCTGGACTTCGAATAACCACATCGGCACATGTAACCTTGAATAGCCATTGGATATAATAATATGGACTAGTCCTCGTCTATCATATCAGCCTAATTTGCACACCTTACCGACAGGGATTCCTGAGAAAACAAGCATCTCGTCATCGTAGTAAATGTATATATTACCTGTAAAATTGGGGTGGGTGGGGGGGGGATCTTAAAACCAGAACTGAATATTTACAATAACTAGACAATGTGTTCTTAGAACACGGATGCCCCACATATCGCTTTGACAATAAACGAGGCAAAATTCCAAGTCCAAAAGGAGAGATAATCCATGACCCGGGGGTCGAATAAATAATCAAAATAAATGTTGGCATCTACTCATAATAAAGTAGCTACATACCAAGGTTCATGTGTGTAGCTATTCTTGTTTAAAAGTTTTACGAGTTACAAGCCAAAATTGGAAAATTCTAAGTTTAAAAGGGAGAGATAATCCATGACCACGGGTCAAATCAAAAATCAAAATAAACTGTGCGCATCTACTCATCATAAGGAAGCTACATACCAAGTTTCAGGTCTGTAGCAAGTACGGTTTAAAGGTTTTATGACTTACAAGGTTGCCTTATAAGAAACAAAACGTTTGAACCGTAATTATAAGGTAGGGATTTGCAATTTGTTATGTGCCTTTCTTATGGCGAGTAGATACGCAAAGTGAATTTCTATTTTTGATTCGACCCCCGGTCATAGATTAACTCCTCCTTTTTGACATAGCACCTTGTAAGTAAAACTTTTTAACTGTAATAACTAGGGACTTGAAACTTGGTGTATGTGGATGTGCAAAGTGAATTTCGATTTTGTATTCGACCCCCGCTCATAGAGTATCTCCCCCTTTTCGACCTAGCATTTGGGAAAAATGGGTATATTGCGATGGCGCGCCATCGACTGTGCTCTAGTTGTACGAGTGATTGGCTTAATTTAATGTGCATGTTTATGATCCTATCACCACAGCGATGGGATGGATGCAGTTGTCGGCGTTCTTGTCTCTTTTATATTTTCTTAAAATCTTTACATAAATAGGGATGGACATGTCTTTTATTTTCGCTCAGTATACAACAAAACATCAATACTGTTACAATTAACCGTTGTTGTAGCTGTAGATCACACACCTTTCATATCTCCCGAC
Organism: Conchocele bisecta; assembly: GCA_029237695.1. Lineage (NCBI taxonomy): Eukaryota > Metazoa > Mollusca > Bivalvia > Lucinida > Thyasiridae > Conchocele > Conchocele bisecta. The sequence continues at coordinate 88,766,471 of CM055265.1, read as the reverse complement.
CATTACAATTGTAGAGAAATGGGTCACATTGATCTACGTTTGATTGAGTTATTGGTGTTTGAACGGCCTATCAACAGCTAAGGTCATTCAAGGCCAACGGGTTCGATCCCGTATTTAACCGGCTGCATTGGGGGAAATATTTACATAAAAAAATAAAAATATATATATATATATTCAGCCCTGAAATTAGAATAACTCGACCTGGTACCAGGTCCATATCACACCAAAGTGACTTGGCAGCAGATTAAACCCTCACATACAAGTATGCTAAAGACGTACCTGAGGGCCAAAACCAGGTCTCCGTACGGCATACCGGTAAGGATGAATCCCGATCGTTAAATTAGCCATCGCATGCTCCCAGCAAACACCAAAAAACTAGATCAATGTAATCTGGTAATACTGAACAAATTACGAGAATCATTCATATGCACTGTTTGCTGAGTTTCTGACGATATATTCTGATCAGACGGGTTGCTCACATTTCGGTAGTTTACACACATATAACGGTGAATTACACCACGTGTTTCTGTACAGCGGCAATAGTTTATAACACTCTTGTGTTTCCCATAAATGGAGAAATGATGTCAGTAACATCGCAATGTTTCCTTCGACCAATCGAAGAATGTTCACACCTTCTGAATCGTGAGACAGCCACCTTCACCATGGCAATTATGATAATAATTAATTTACCGTAAAATACGCAACTTATGAAATCCCAGTTTCAAACACTGATTACACACGACTGGAACGTGTGATGCGCAGACCGATCTGGGACTAAGCCATATAAGAATGTCTCTTTAACACATTTATTTCTTATTACACTTTTTTTCTCTTTTTTGCAATCATTACTCTTGAAATGTACGAATGAACAGTGCCCTCCCTATAGTAATCACTCTGTGGTTTCTAATTCTCTTCCAGTATTAACTAGATTGGTCAGTAAGCGAGGCTTACAGAATACCCCCCCCCCCCCCGCGTGTACCCAGGTACCCCTAAATATGTAAAATAATTTCTAAATGTGTGGGTGACTCTGGGCTTAGCGGGGGCGGCACGAACATGAATTTGTCACAGGGTGGTAGAGGTCCATTGGAGCAATGCGTGTGTGAAATGTGAAACAGATCTGAGCAAGGAAATAGAAGTTATAACTGATTTCTCTGATGTTAAGTTTTGTAAAGAGACTAAGTATGTGACATTGACCTCGATATCAGCGGGGACTTGTCACAGCATGATAGTAGAGCCTTAGAGGAATGCATGCATGAAATATTAAGAATTTTCAATGAAAGAAATAGAAGTTATAACATATTTCTCTGATGTTAAGTTTTGTAAAGAGACTAAGTATTTGACCTTGACATTGGGATCAGTGGGGGTTTGACGGTCATTGATTTGATACAGCATGGTAGTAGAGCCTTACAGGAATGCATGTGTGAAATATTAAGCATTTTAGATGAAGGAAATAGAAGTTATAACATATTTCTCTGATGTTAAGTTTTGTAAAGAGACTAAGTATGTATGACCTAGACCTTGGGATCAGCGGGGGTTGGACGGTCGTAGATATGTCACAGCATGATAGTACAACCTTAGAGGAATGCACAAGTGAAATATTAAGAATTTTCAATGAAGGAAATAGAAGATATCACTTATTTCTCTGATGTTAAGTTTTGTAAAGAGACCAAGTATTTGACCTTGACCTTGGGATCAGCGGGGGTTGGACGTCGTGGATTTGGCATGGCATCGTAGTAGAGCCTTACAGAAATGCATGTGTGAAATATTAAAGCATTTTAGATGAAGGAAATAGAAGTTATAACAATATTTCACTGATGTTAAGTTTTGTAAACATACTAAGTATTTAACATTGACCTTGGGATCAGCGGGGGTTGGACGGTCGTGGATTTGGCACAGCATGGTAGTAGAGCCTTACAGGAATGCATGTGTGGAATATTAAGCATTTGAGATGAAGGAAATAGAAGTTATAACAATATTTCTCTGATGTTAAGTTTAGTGACGGACGGACGCACGGCCCACCAATACTGAAGAAGGGGCCATTTCCATTGTTCTAGATCAAAGAGATGGCCCCTTGTAATGAATAGAATAAGGGGCCACACGGAATAAATCAAAGGATTATTTTGTGTTAGGCTCCACCCCATGGCCCCTTCTACACCCTTTGTTGCTCGAACACACGGATGCACGGACGGACGGACGGACGGACGGACGGACGGACAACCTGACTCCAGTATACCCCCCATATTGTTTCACTCGGTGATTATTGTGAAATAATGCACAAGTGATTGGATCCTCACTCAAAAGTTAGCGGTAGGATCCAATCACAAGCATTTTATAAAATACATAGAATGTAGAATGTTAATTTAACAAGCTGAGCTCATTGTATGCAATAATGGACATTCGTTTGTTTAGCAGGACTCAAACACCTGAAACCATTTGTTCTTTAGCAGGCGTTTGAAGGCGACCATTTATTTTCTACGGATAATAAACGGTAAACAATGATGACGGAATTGGATGTTTGCCGATATTATCAATGTAAAATCCGCTAATTATTTCGCTCACCTGACTCCATGAACACCAGAGGAGAATGTGACATTGAGTTCATATGTTTAAAAAAAATTGTGCTATTTTTAGATGGCGGTCATCTTGGATTAGGCGATGACTCTCATTTTACCAAATCTGAAAATGCTTCACCCAAGGATCTTAACTTACTATTAAGTTTGGCCAGCATCGGCCATGCGGTTCCTGAGAAAAACACATTCAAAATCTTGAATAAATGGACCTTTTGGCGGCCATCATGGACGACGTAATTATCCGATTTCGGCAAGAAATTCACCAGAGCGAACATCTTGTCGATATCTTCGATTTGATACACAACATGGCTATATTCTATCAAAAATGAAATTTAACCCCTATTTGACCCCGGGCCATGCTCATTTTCGTCACCAGGGTCACCATTTTAACAACTTTGCAAGAGCATTGTACATCGATCATTCTTACCAAGTATCGTCGAAATCCTGCTGGCGGTTCATGAGAAAAATATATTTTAAGAATTTGTGCTATTTTTAGACGGCGGCCATGTTGGATTTCATGCCAGCTTAATTTGAAAAACATTGGAAAGGCTTCACCTAAGGACCATACAGGTATAGTTTGCTGACCATTGGCCAATCGGTTCATGAGACGACGATGTTTAAAATCTCTCATAAAAGGATGACTTTTTGACCTTTCGTCTGCCATCTTGGATAACATAATCATCCGATTCCGACAAATATTGCATCAGAGCAATCGCCTCATCGATACCTTCAATTTGATATATGACATGAGCATATTCGGTCAAAAATAAAACAAGAGGTCCATGATGGCCCTAATTCGCTCACCTGACTCCATGAACACCAGAGGAGAATGTGACATTGAGTTCATGTGTTTTAAAAAAAATGTGCTATTTTTAGACGGCGGTCATCTTGGATTAAGCGATGACTCTCATTTTACCAAATCTGAAAATGCTTCACCCAAGGATCGGAACTTCCTATAAAGTTTGGCAAGCATCGGCCATGTGGTTCCTGAGAAAGACGTTCAAAATCTCAAATAAATGGACCTTTTGGCGGCTATCATGGATGACATAATCATCCGATTACGACAAATATTGCGCCAGAGCAATCGCCTCATCGATACCTTCAATTTGATATATGACATGAGCATATTCGGTCAAAAATAAAATTTGACCCCACGGACCACGCCAATTTTTGACCCCGGGGTCACCATTTTCACAACTTTAAAAGAGCATTGTACATAGATCATTCCTACCAAGTTTCGTGGAAATCCGGCAAGTGGTTCATGAGAAAACGATTTTTTAAGAATTTGTGCTATTTTTAGACGGCGGCCATCTTGGATTAGCGATGACCTCCATTTTAACAAATCTGAAAAGGCTTCACCCATGGACCATAACTATGAAGTTTGGCTACCATGAGCCAAGCGGTTCATGTGAAGAAGAATTTTGAAATCTCTAATAAAAGAACGACCTTTTGACCTTCGGCGGCCATCTTGGAAGACATAACCATCAGATTTCGACACAAAATTCACCAGAGTGATCGCCTCATTGATACCTTCGATTTGATATATAACATGACCATATTCGGTCACAAATAAAATTTGACCCTACGGGCCCACGCACATTTTTGACCCCGGGGGTCACCATTTTAACAACTTTGAAAGAGCATTGTACATTGATCATTCCTACCACGTTTCGTCGAAATCCGGCTGGTGGTTCGTGAGAAGAAGATTTTTTAAGAATTTATGCTATTTTTAGACGGCGGCCATCTTGGATTACCGATGACCTCCATTTTAACAAATCTGAAAAGGCTTCACCCATGGACCATAACTTTTAAGTTTGGCTACCATGGGCCAAGCGGTTCATGTGAAGAAGAATTTTGAAATCTCTAATAAAAGAACAACCTTTTGACCTCTCGGCGGCCATCTTGGATGACATGACCATCCAATTTCCACAAAAAATGCACCAGAGTGATCGCCTCTTTGATACCTTCAATTCGATATAAGATTTGACCATATTCGGTCAAAAATAAAATTTGACCCCAATTTGACCCCACGGGCCACGCCCATTTTTGACTCCGGGGTCACCATTTTAACAACTTCGAAAGAGCATTGTACATTGATCATTCCTACCAAGTTTCGTCGAAATCCGGCTTGCGGTTCATGAGAAGAAGATTTTTTAAGAATGTATGATATTTTTAAACGGCGGCCATCTTGGATTAGCGATGACCTCCATTTTAACAAATCTGAAAAGGCTTCACCCATGGACCATAAATTTTAAGTTTGGCTACCATGGGCCAAGCGATTCATGTGAAGAAGAATTTTGAAATCTCTAATAAAAGAACGACCTTTTGACCTTTCGACGGCCATCTTGGATGACATAACCATCAGATTTCGACAAAAAATGCACCAGAGTGATCGCCTCTTTGATACCTTCAATTCGATATATGACTTGACCATATTTGGTCAAAAATAAAATTTGACCCAAATTTGACCCCACGGGCCACGCCCAGTTTTGACCCCAGGGTCACCATTTTAACAACTTTGAAAGAGCATTGTACATCGATCATTCCTACCAAGTTTTGTCGAAATCCGGTTGGCGGTTCTTGAGAAGAAGATTTTTGAAGAATTTGTGCTATTTTTAGACGGCGGCCATCTTGGATGACGCAATAACGTCATTTTAACAATTTTGTAATCCCCCTACCTAAGGACCATGATCATGAAGTTTGGTGACTATAGGCCCAATGGTTACCGAGGAGAAGACGTTTGAAAATGTTCACGGACGATGACGGACGACGGACGACGGAAGACGGACACATTGCGGTAACAATAGCTCACATGAGCTTCGCTCAGGTGAGCTAAAAATTGACACCACCGGCCACGCCCATTTTTGACCCTGGGGTCACCATTTTAACACCTTTGAAAGAGCATTCTACATCGATCATTCCTACCAAGTTTCGTCGAAATCCGGCTGGAGGTTCATGAGAAGATTTTTTAAGAATTTCTGCTATTTTTAGACGGCGGCCATCTTGGATTAGCGACGACCTCCGTTTTAACAAATCTGAAAAAGCTTCACCCATGGACCATAACTGTGAGGTTTGGCTACCATGGGCCAAGCGGTTCGTGTGAAGAAGAATTTTGAAATCTCTAATAAAAGAACGACCTTTTGACCTTTCGGTGGCCATCTTGGATGGCATGACCATCCTATTTGACCCCCGGGCCATGGTCATTTTTGTCACCAGGGTCACCATTTCAACAACTTTGCAAGAGCATTGTACATCGATCATTCCTACCAACTTTCGTCGAAATCCGGCTACCGATTCATGAGAAGTAGATTTTTTAAGAATTTATGTTATTTTTAAACTGCGGCCATCTTGGATTAGCGATGACCTTAATTTTTTAACAAATCTGAAAAGGCTTCACCCATGGACCATAACTTCTAAGTTAAGCTACCATGGGCCAAGTGGTTCATGTGAAGAAGACACCCATTTTTGACCCTGGTGTCACCATTTTAACAAATTTGAAAGAGCATTGTACATCGATCATTCCTACCAAGTTGGGTTGAAATCCGGTTGGCGGTTCTTGAGAAGATTTTTGAAGAATTTATGCTATTTTTAGATGGCGGCCATCTTGGATTACGTAATGACGTCATTTTAACAATTTTGTAATCCCCCTACCCAGGCTAAGGACCATGAAGTTTGGTGACTATAGGCCCAATGGTTACCAAGAAGACGTTTGAAAATGTTCACGGACGGACAGACGTCCAGACGGACGGACGGACGGACGGACACATTGCGGTAACATTAGCTCACATGAGCTTCGCTCAGGTGAGTTAAAAAATGTTTTAGGAGTTACAAGGCAAACTTGCCAAATTGTAAGTCAAAAAGGAGGAGATAATCCATGACCCCAGTGTTGAATCAAAAATCTAAATAAACTTTGCGCATCTACTCATAATAAGCAAGCTACATACCAAGTTTCAGGTCTGTAGCTAGTATGGTTTAAAAGTTTTACAAGTTACAAGGCAAAATTGCCAAATTCTAAGTCGAAAAGGCGGAGATAATCCATGACCCGGGGTCAAATAAAAAATCGAAATAAACTTTGCGCATCTACTCATCATACGGAAGCTACATACCAAGTTGCATGTCTGTAGCTAGTACGGTTTAAAAGTTTTACGAATCGCAAGGTTGGTGACGGACAGGCGGACAAGGGTGACACTAAATGCCCCCTACACTATCGTGGTGGGGCATAATTCCTAAATGTGATGGGATATATGTAATTATGTATAACATATATATGTGAACATTCCCTTGTTACTTTATTATATATATGGCTTATTTATGCTTAAATCATGTGATGATCAGGGTGCCATGGATCGTTAAGTTTTAACATATTAATATAAGTCCTAACACTAACATTGGATTCGGGTTAGCTTTAGATATCAGGGATATACCCAGCTGTGATTAGGGTTTGTCTTGTGAACAAAGTGGTGGACAATATAACGTCACACTTTTCAGAAGCCGATTTCATCAAAATTGCAAAGTAAATGTATACTTATCTAGCAAAGTATACTTTGAGGGAGTAATCATTTATTTTTCCCAAAATACATTATTTCATATAGAACTAATGACTGAATATATTTGATGATTAAAAATATGCAGAATTATTATACTGAATTTATGACATTATCACAGCCAACATGGCTGTGATAATGTAATAAATTCAGTATAATAAAAATTAATAAATTTATCTTTAAATTGAAAATTTCTCCCTCAAAGTATACTTTGCAAGAAAAGTATACTTTGCAATGTTGGTGAAATAGGCTACATATAAGAAGTGATCCACACCGTGATCCCTAGATTAGTTCACTTGCAGAAGACTCGGACCTTTAACATAAAACAATTCCATTACCCACCCACCAGGGGCCCGTTTCACTAAACTTGTACGACTAAAATGTTTGTAAGTGGGAAATTATCTTAGCCTGTCAATTTCACATTAACATTGTCTTCTTATAAACAATTATTGGATTTACATTTATTGAGCACATGCTGCATATGCAGCCTATGCTCAATAAATGTAAATCCATCAATTGCAATTTCCAGACTATCCTAAATTTGCACTTACAAACATTTTCATCGTACAAAGTTTAGTGAAACGGGTCCCTGGTGTCGTACGGTACGTTACGTTAAATATGCTACATACAGTAAGACACCAGGGGCCCGTTTCACTAAACTTTGTACGACTAAAATGTTTGTAAGTGCAAAATTATGATAGTCTGTAAATATAACATTAACAATGTTTTCTTGTAAACAATTATTGGATTTACATTTATTGAGCGTAGGCTATGCTCAATAAATGTAAATCCATCAATTGAAATTTCCAGACGATCCTAAATTTGCTCTTACGAACATTTTAGTCGTACGCAATTTAGTGAACCGGGCCAAAGGTGGTATTTTATGTCACAGGTCCGAGTCTTCCACCTATGGACAAGTCTAGCAGTGAATGTAACAACCCATTGCAGTCAGAATACACTGTTTATACACAGATGATTTTGTTCTCAATGAAAGGACATATATATGTTGCGACCACTCATTTGAACCGTTTCGATGAAACGGTTCAATTCTGTTTATTTATTCAATGGTGTGTAATGGCCTGCAAACAGCCAAGGTCATAATATGCCGGTCTAATGGGGTCGAATGCCATATTTCACCTGTTGTGATGTGGGTGGAAAATCCAAAAATCAGAAATGAATAATTACAGAAAATATATATTCAGAACTGAAATTAGAATATCCCAACCTGGCGCCATGTCCTTACCACACCAGTCACTTATTCCCACTCCCTTTTATTAAAGTAATATGATTAGTACTAATTTTACTACTTTTATAATGAGTATAACCGTATTCAACTCTCAAGTAACAAGCCAAATATACTCGAGGGCCAAAGCAGGGATATCTGTAGCCTATTTCATCAACATTGCAAAGTATACTTTAGTAGCAAAGTATACTTTGAGGGAGAAATTTTCAATTTTTTGAAAAATTTATTAATTTTTATTATACTGAATTTATTACATTATCACAGCCATTTAATGGCTGTGATAATGTAATAAATTCAGTATAATAATTCTGCATACTTTTAATCATGAAATATATGCATTTGTTAGTTATATATGAAATAATGCATTTCAGGAAAAATAAATGATTACTCCCTCAAAGTATACTTTGCTAGTAAAGTATACTTTGCAATGTTGATGAAATAGGCTACTGCAGTCGATTTCATCAAAACTGCAAAGTATACTTATCTAGCAAAGTATACTTTGAGGGAGTAATCATTTATTTTTCACGAAATGCATTATGTCATATAGAACTAACGACTGCATATATTTCATGATTAAAAGTATGCAGAATTATTATACTGAATTTATTACATTATCACAGCCATTTTGGCTGTGATAATGTAATAAATTCAGCATAATAACAATTAATAAATTTCTCCTTAAATTGAGAATTTCTCCCTCAATTCTCCCTCAAAGTATACTTTGCTAGATAAGTATACTTTGCAATGTTGATGAAATCGGCTACAGGATTCAAGTAAGGATGAATGCCATCGTTAAATACCATTCACATACTCCCACCTACCGACCACACAAAATGGTTCAAATGGTGGTCACGCCATATACTTCTGAGCACATATAAAGAAAATATTTACATTTTCCACAAAGAAAATGGCGCATTTTCAACATGGAATTGCGTAATCCAAAGTTTCTGGCACTTGTGCAGTGAGACTAACATGGAGCATGTGTCAGCAAATTTATGATCTCGTCTACTGCAGAAGAAATTAAAGATATATATCTATGTTTATTGCATAAAATGAACTTTAATAGTGTGATAACACAGAGTAATAACCAGATGGCACCGGCCTGCATGTTGAGCCCGCCGAGTCATCTCGTGATCTAAGGGTAAGATATATATAATGTTACTTTTATGTAGCAACATTGAAAAACAAGAACTGGCATCACTAAACGAAGCTAATCCCCTCGCTGGAAGCCTTGATAATAAAAAGAAATCCTCAGTGACCTTGACCTTGGGCGGTCGGATGTGGGTCGTATGCAAAACAAAGTTTCAAGCCAATCCAACTTACAGTTACAGAGAAAGTAGGTACCTGAAAACTTTAATGCAATTTTTTACAAAACCTTTAATGCAAACTTCTAAGTCCTTTACCCTTGACATTGGGCACAGGGGCCGCATGAGTGGGACACAGAATGAATATGTGGATGATGATCAATAAGCATACAAGGTTTCAAGCAAATCTGACTTACGGTTACAGAGATAGTAGGTAGATGTATGTGAAAAGTTTAACGCAAAGTTTGACAAAAACTTTAACGCAAACTTCTAAGTCATTTGACCTTGACATTGGGGCACAGGGGCCGCATGAGTGGACACAGAATGAATATATGGTATGGATGATGATGCATATGAAGTTTCAAGTCGATGTGACTTAGGACTGCAAACAAGAATTCCGCAACGGAAGCGCTGTCGCGCCTGCCGAGGCATTCGACAGTAACATGATTATGGGCATGTGCTAAAGTAAGCACCACAAAAACCGTCTGAGAAGTGCATGCTTAAAACACGAAAAGGGTCAAAGTTGAAGAAACCATTCCACAACCATGTCCATGTGAAGGTCAAAAAGGTCAGTGTCGTGTTAATGGCGGCATAAGTGTGTTCCAAATTCATACGTATCAAGTGTCCAAATATTGAAGCAACCTCTCAAGTAATATTAATGTTATACGATGACGAAGGAACTTGTACAAACTTTTGGACGCAAAAAATGGCAAAGTGTTTCTGCAAACATGTGAAGATAATAAAAGTCAAGGTCATGTTAATGGCAGCATGAGGGTGCTCCGAATGATCACATGTATGAAGTGTCCAAATATTGAAGCAATCCGTTAAGTAATATTAAAGCTATATCATGATGAACAAGAGGGCCACGATGGCCCTAATTCGCTCACCTGACTCCATGAACACCAGAGGAGAATGTGACATTGAGTTCACGTGTTAAAAAATTGTGATATTTTTAGATGGCGGTCATCTTGGATTAAGCAATGACTCTCATATTACCAAATCTGAAAATGCTTCACCCAAGGATCTTAACTTACTATGAAGTTTGGCCAGCATCGGCCATGTGGTTCCTGAGAAAAAGACGTTCAAAATCTCGAACAAATGGACCTTTTGGCGGCCATCATGGATGACATAATCATCCGATTCCGACAAATATTGCACCATAGCAATCGCCTTATCGATACCTTCAATTTGATATATGACATGAGCATAAATGGTCAAAAATAAAATTTGACCCCAATTTGACCCCACGGGCCACGCCCATTTTTGACCCCAGGGTCACCATTTTAACACCTTTGATAGAGCATTTTACATCGATAATTCCTACCAAGTTTCGTCGAAATCCGGCTGGCTGTTCATGAGAAGATTTTTTAAGAATTTGTGCTATTTTTAGACAGCGGCCATCTCGGATTAGCGACGACCTCCGTTTTAACAAATCTGAAAAGGCTTCACCCATGGACCATAACTGTGAAGTTTGGCCACCATGGGCCAAGCAGTTTGTGTGAAGAAGAATTTTGAAATCTCTAATAAAAGAATAACCATTTGACCTTTCGGCTGCCATTTTGGATGACATGACCATCCAATTTCGAAAAATAATGTACCAGAGCGTTTGCCTCTTTGATACCTACGATTTGATATAGACATGACCATATTCGGTCAAAAATAAAATTTGACCCCAATTTGACCCCACGGGCCACGCCCATTTTTAACCCCGGGGTCACCATTTTAACAACTTTGAAAGAGCATTGTACATCGATCATTCCTACCAAGTTTCCTCGAAATCCGGCTAGCGGTTCATGAAAAGAAGATTTTTTAAGAATTTATGCTATTTTTAGACGGCGGCCATCTTGGATTAGCGATGACCTCCATTTTAACAAATCTGAAAAGGCTTCACCCATGGACCATAACTTTTAAGTTTGGCTACCATGGGCCAAGCAGTTCATGTGAAGAAGAATTTTGAAATCTCTAATAAAAGAACAACCTTTTGACCTTTCGGTGGCCATCTTGGATGACATAACCATCCAATTTCGACAAAAAATGCACCAGAGTGATCGCCTCGTTGACACCTTCGATTTGATATATGACATGACCATATTCGGTCCAAAATAAAATTTGACCCCAATTTGACCCCACGGGCCACGCCCATTTTTGACCCCGGGGTCACCATTTTAACAACTTTGAAAGAGCATTCTACATCGATCATTCCTACCAAGTTTTGTCGAAATCTGGTTGGAAGATTTTTGAAGAATTTGTGCTATTTTTAGACGGTGGCTATCTTGGATTACGTAATGACGTCATTTTAACAATTTTGTAATCCCCCTACCTAAGGACCATGACCATGAAGTTTGGTGACTATATGCCCAATGGTTACCGAGGAGAAAACGTTTAAAAATGTTCACGGACGACGGACGCCGGACGACGGACAGACACATTGCGGTAACAATAGCTCAAATGAGCTTAGCTCAGGTGAGCTAATAAAAAAATGACTATGTGTTTCCACCAAAAATGTAAGGTAAAAAAGGTCAAGGTCATGCTAATGGCAGCATGAGTGTGTTCCAAATGCTCACATATATCAAGTGTCCAAATATTGAAGCAATCGGCCAAGTAATAGTAAAGCTATACTATGATGAAGAAGCTTGTACAAACTTTTTACATTTTGGACGGCGACGGAAAAAGCAGCGACTAAGCAGGTGCGACAATAAACCATATATTGTATAAATGTTTTCAATAAGTCTTTATGCAGATACTGCCAGCAAGGAAATCACACCATATGCTGTAGTTAAAAATAAGCACATTTTGGTGTTTTGCAATTTGGTAGAGAAGTAAATATACATGAGCTACCGGTACATCAAAATTGGTCTGTTATCTGGATATTACAGGTGTGTGTGCATATTTATTGGTAGCAGTATCTTCATAAAGACTGACTGATCGCATCCATATGGTTTATATATGTAAGTACCGGTAACTATTGTTTTATTAGTAGTTTTTTTATTAGATTTCCACAAGAAGGGTACAACTATCTTAAATGTAGTAATATTCTCCTTTAAAACCTCCTTTCACCCCTAAGTAACTGGAATGGATTTCGATATGTTAATTTTGCAACCAATACAATTGTCACAAAATCATTTTTAAACTAGCCCATTCATGAAAGGGTTGTGTTTTAGTCCTCAAAAATATGAAAATTACTTGCAAAAAGTGCAGATTCTGATGAGCCGGAAAATGTGGATCTACACTGTTAGCAAACACCGCTATAGAAGGCTGTAGTGGTGAAATGGTAAATAGAAGAGCGCCGCAAATCCTGAAATTTTCCCCTTGAATCTGAGGCCTAGGGGCAACATTGACAACACCTTTTAATGGTTAATTCAAGACAAACGGTCAAAGAGATGATCAAAAAATGGCTTGCCAACTAGAGCAATCTTTCCATTAATTCGACAGTTTGCAATTGGGTACGGTATTAAATTTACAACAACACCGATCTCCGATGGATCAGTCCTCACATGAACTGCTGTGAACTCGGTAACTTTCTCTTTTAAAAAAAATGTAAATTGCAACATTGTGTATTTCTTAGTATACTCATTATAATACACTTTAGACACATACGACCTGAACAACAAATAATGCATAGCTAGCATGCCAATTGGAAGTAAGGTATTGTAAAACAAATTGACTTTCAATCCCCACGCTATGTTGGATTGTAAGAAAATGAATGGTAGCATTACCGCACATATAACTGGTACACTAGCAAACACTTTCCTTGTAATGCGTATTGTCCTTATCAAGCTTGACGGTGCAGTAAATACCACTATCCCTCTTGTTGGATGGCATTCAATATCTACTTCTTTATCAGCCTTATCCTTAAGCTGCGTTGCCGTTGACATTGTCTTAATGGTTGTCATTTGAATGTGAGCCGTCAATTGATTACTTGTGTGTGAATGGTTAAGGCACGACATTTGTTCCAAGTTTAACAGTGCCGCTGGTTTTGCACAGCCGATGGCAGATGAGGCGGAGGAGAGAGAGCGGCAGGTGGAGAGAAGCAGGGAGCGCCTAGTCATACGGTTGCACATAGTCCGGCACAAATACAGCGACGTCATCTTTGTCCACTGCAGGCAAACTGAAATCAGCAATAATTGTTACTGGGAAATGGCTTTTATTGCAGAGAAACAAGATATTGTAGCCTGTTGACACACAAATACAGCCCCGGTGGCAGATTGGACATTTTGATTTAATGGTGTTTAACGGCCTGTCAACAGCTATGGTCATTTTAGGCTGGGTTAATGAGGTATAATCCTATAAGTTACCTGTTGTGATCGGGGGTAAATCCCAAAATCAGAACTGAATATTTACAGAAAAAATGTAAATTCAGCCCGGAAATTAGAATAACCCGACCTGGTTCCAGGTCCTCATCACACCATTTAATCACTTAACCATTCTCCAAAAGTAATAGGATTAGAACTAATCTAATTACTTTGATAATGGTATAACAGAATTCAACTCTCACATACCAGAAAGCCAAAACAATGTACATGATGGTCAAACCAGGGATATGAAAGCCATCATTAAATGCACCCTTCGCATGCTCCCAACCAACCGCCCATGGCAGATTGGAAAAAGTCAGGCAAATGTCTCAACCAGAAGTGCTAAGTGTTTAAGCAAAGTAGTGAAGGGCAAAAGGTCATATTAAACATGCAACATGCATGTGTGGCATTTCTGCATAAGTATGATGTACTGAAATAGTACTGAAGTAATCCTGCAAGGGATATAGAAGTTATGACAGAATTGAGAAACACCGACAAATTTCTTACTGAAAACTTCTAAATGTTGTGAAAGTCAAACCGTCAAGGTCATATTATAATTAAGGGCAGTATGGATGTGTGGTATTTGTGAAGTAGTATGATGTATTGAAATATTGAAGTAATCCTTCATGTGATATAATAGATATGAGAGAATTGAGAAACTCCGGTAAACTTCCCAAGGACTAGTGGGACCTTCGGAAGATGTTAAACAATGTTGTCATATGGGTTATTTTCACCACATTTATATGCAAAGCCTGATTTCTTAAGAGTTTGTTGACCCGTTGTTAAAATCTTTGAGAATCTAGTAATGGCTGTGCAACAGTAAGACAAATACACAGTGCTGTCGTTATACATTATATATACCTGCATTGCCATACATACTGTATCAAATCCAGTGGCATGTAATCAGTTACCTATGATATGTCTTTATGTGTACACTAACAACAAGAATTCTGCCACGGAAGCGGTGTCTGTTTGCTAATTATGGTCAAATGTGCCACCATCGTTAAATGAAGTATACATCAAAACAGTGTGGTCTAAATTTTCGTTTTTACGTGCGTACCTCAGTGTTATATATTATTTTTTATTTTACAGCGGTCACGGTGAGCTCAACAAGCGGGCCGAGGCATTTTATGACTAGTAATTAACCTCAACATTCATTTTCAGCCACTGTCAAATGTCTTACAGGTCTCATCACATCAAATGTATCGGTGTTGTCCGCAATACTGCCAGTTGTCACGTTTGTCAAGACACTCGACGTGCAGATGCCGTTCAGTCATACAAGTATGCAATAATAGGCTTTGTTGGCTGCATGCACACATAGTTTCGCCGACACAATTATTGCAAAATACAAACAAGTGGAGATCCTGATCAGATTGAGCAGGTGCACACGCTGGTCTGTGGTCTTACTGGTCGTAAATGTAATATCCCAGGTCTTGCCCGGTAGTGGTCCACATATTCACTGTTTGATCAATCCTGTTCTGTATAGTTCACGGTTTTTATGCCGACTACTTTTGACAAATAAACATGTAAAATTTGAGTAAACTAAAACCTTATAAATATGCAAAAGTTCAAGAACTTCATCTCTTGAAATTATTATTCACATTATTCAAATTTTACTGTAAAATCGTTAAAAACGAACAGCTCCATCACATGGCTAGCTTGTTAGTGATTCAACTTAGAAAACAAAAGTTAGATGTTCAAAATCGGTCGACAAACTTTCAAATTATATATATCCTATCCTATGCCAGTATGAGAATTTAACATGAGGGCAGAATATAGATTTTTTAAATAATTTTGGAATTTGTGGACTGATAAATTTCAAAATCTAACTTGTCTTATACATGTAGTTACATTATTTACAAGCTATGTAGCTAGATTTCCGAGTTAAATTGAAATAGAAATCGTGTTTCAACTCTCCTCGTCACTCTCCAGCTTATTTTTGCAGCATGTTAAATTCCCATGGGAAATTTGCGTTTTAGCAGAGAAGAAGACTATTTAAGTCCCCATCCAAGAGGACTAGGCTAGCACCAAGTTGTCTTGCCCAAGGACACGCCAAATCGGCCATTCGCAGCGGTCGAGGTGGGAATCGAACCCGGGGACTCCCGATCCGCAGTCCGACGCTCTACCTACTGAGCTAATCCGGCAACCTGAATTATTTACAAGCCCCCCAGTGAGGATCGAACTCACGACCCCTGGTTCACACGACCAGTGCTCTAACCACTGATCTATGGAGGCACCCGTACATTTGCGTTTTAGCAATAATATCAATAGTTTATGGAATTTTATCAAATAAAACAATTTGGGTAGGGTGATTATTATTTTATTATTGATGAAAAAGTACACACATTTAAATATGTTTCAGATTTTATGCGTTTAATAACCAATAGTTTTTCGGCAACAAACTATTTTTCATATGGTCTGAATAAGCCAACATTGAGGTCCGAATAAGCTAACATGGGGTACGAATCAGCCAACCGTGAGGTCCGAATCAGCCAAATCATAAAAATAGAAAAAGGTCTGAATCAGCCAACACCAAGGTCCGAATCAGCCAGAAATCAGGTCTGAATCAGCCAAGGTCCGGATCAGCCCATTAACTAGTTCTATAACATAAAACGTATAGAATCAATTCTTTTTCATCTGTTATTTCTGATTGAATATTACATTTTATCATATCTCTTCCAGGACTCGGCGCAGATCCCAAATATAACACAAACGCATAAGGCGATACAATGAAGCGGCCATAATGGGAATTTAATATTATTTAACTATTTAGGCAGTAAATATACCTTTATATGAAGTAATATACTATGAATATTTCATAAAAAACATATTTCCTTCCGGGAACTTCTAAAGACTCAATTTAGGTTACCGTATATGCAAGAACAAAATTTGAATTTGTTAATATTTATTTATTTAAACAAAATTATTAATACACACAATTCGAATTTGTCCCGAGTTGTCATTGTATTGACTATTGATCATCTCGCAGATGAATAATGCACAGTGAAGGAAAACTTGAAACTTTTCTATTGTTTATGAATTTAACAATATTAAAGAGCAGATTAATGCCGGACGCACAAAATCACGTTAGGTTCATGAACAAAATGACCTAAATTGGCAAAAATTGCCAGTATTTAGTCCAAACACTGGATTTGGTGGTATTTTAAAGGACGTAATGTACATTTTAATCACCTGGCATAAAGCACAGCACAATTGCACACGTCTATAAATTACAGAACATTATTAACATGTGAATACCCCAAAAATTCGGACTACCCCGAAAACTGGCGTCTCGTCCATAAATAAAACCGAACATGAATAATGTACTACGGAGTTATTTGACTGTATATTGGTCCGAACTTGCCCATGGAAATCGGGCAAGAAAAGATTTGACCCCGACCCAGGTCCATCAGATAGCCATCTGCGAAGTCTAGTTTGCGAAGGCTTTAGTACCGATACCTATAGCAAAGGAAATAATAAATGTCAAATAATGAAAAATAGAAGTTAAACATGATATAGAGTTGTTTGTTTGTTTATTAGTGTTTAACGGCCTATCAACAGCTAAGGTCATGTAAGGCCGGGCAAACGGGTTCGATCCCATTTTAACCTGCTGCATTGGGGGGAAAGTCCCTAAATCAGAACGGAATATTTACATCGAGAACAAATATATTCAGCCCTGAAATTAGAATAACCTGACCTGGTGCCAGGTCCAAACCACACCAAGTCACTTGGCCCCTTCCCCTAAAATAGGATTACTCACATAAGGGGTATAACCAGATTCAACTGTACTCACATAAGGGGTATAACCAGATTCAACTGTACTCACATAAGGGGTATAACCTGATTCAACTGTACTCACATAAGGGGTATAACCTGATTCAACTGTACTCACATAAGGGGTATAACCTGATTCAACTGTACTCACATAAGGGGTATAACCAGATTCAACTGTACTCACATAAGGGGTATAACCTGATTCAACTGTACTCACATAAGGGGTATAACCTGATTCAACTGTACTCACATAAGGGGTATAACCTGATTCAACTGTACTCACATAAGGGGTATAACCTGATTCAACTGTACTCAACATAAGGGTATAACCTGATTCAACTGTACTCCACATAAGGGGTATATAACCTGATTCAACTGTACTCACATAAGGTTATAACCTGAATTCAACTGTACTCACATAAGGGGTACAACCTGATTCAACTGTACTCACATAAGGGGTATAACCTGATTCAACTGTACTCACATAAGGGGTATCCAGATTCAACTGTACTCACATAAGGGGTATAACCAGATTCAACTGTACTCACATAAGGGGTATAACCTGATTCAACTGTACTCACATAAGGGGTATAACCAGATTCAACTGTACTCACATAAGGGGTATAACCAGATTCAACTGTACTCACATAAGGGGTATAACCTGATTCAACTGTCACATACAAAATGTCAAAGACGTATGTGAGGGCAAAACCAGGTCTCCAGTCGGGATTCCGGTAAGGATGAACCCCGATTGTTAAATTACCCTTCGCATGCTCCCACCTGCCACCCACTGATATAGAGACATGGCATGTTAGTCTACCTGTAACTCTGTGTGACCCTCCTGTACAGTACGTACCAGAGTTACAGTTCCTCCCATAGCATTCCCTTGCAGAGTGGAGATAGTAATTATGACAATTTTTTAAATATCTTTCAATTGAAATCTGTGCAAAATGTTGTCTACTTAGAAAATAGGGTCCAACAAAAATATTTCATGTTAGTTTTGGCTGGTACTGATTGGGTCAGATCCCTAGTAGATTCTAGCTTACATTTACTTAGTAGGTCTTGTGCATGGGTAAATTTATGAAATAATTAATGTAATATGGTAGTTTCAATGTAATATGGTAGTTTCATATATGACATTTATTTCATATAAAAAATACACAAAATTGCTCATAATTAACATTTAAAGTGCAAGTCAGATCTGATTCGCTACTCTGCAGGGGAATGCTATGGGGGCCGGCGGTTACACAAAACACCCAAATACATATAAATATACTACATAATAATATTATACACCCTATATAGTAGTGTAAACCATATATTGATACAAGATACAGCATATAATTGACATATGTAGTGAACAAAATAGTTAAATTGGGCATATTTTCGATTAATGCAAATTGAATCACTAAGTCAGATGGGAAATACATACAAATATAGTTTAAAATGTATAAATATGCCAAAAATACACCCTCAAATATATCAGTGTATGCTCTCCTTATGTTATCAAACTTTGTATCACCTATTTCATGTATCAGTGTAGACCTTGATCTAGATTTTCCCGCCCTTTTTAAATACTTGTATATTATATTGAAATACCCCACAAATATGCCACATTAATACACCCACAAACATAGACTACCAGTGCCAGTGTGTACATCGGCTTACCTCATCAGACGTTATATAATATATCCGGCTGTATCCGTGTAGACGTTGATCCATGTCCCCTCCCGCTCCTTTGGAGACGTATGCATATATCATGTCGTATAAGTGCATGCCGTAAGTACACGTTATAGAGTATTTATTAGTTGAGTTTATTTCGGATCCATTATTGCACCAAGCGTATCGAAAAGCAGCGAGCATAATAAAACTGAGGACGGTGATCAGAACCTACGCTGGTTGCAACTGTCGACATTTTCTCAGGTATAGCAGTTTCCCCGGTGAATTTCACTTTCTTGTTTACCCGCGTATATCCTGATTCAAATATACAGACACAATCAGGGGAGATATTGTTTTATTAGGCAGGTGCCACTTGCTTACTTTAGCACATGGCCATGTTCATGTTACGATCAAATTACCTCGGCATGCGGGACACCGCTTCCGTGGCGGAATTCTTGTTTTGATAGGTTTTATTGTATTTACCGGTAGCTGTATTTATCTCGGGGCCAATAATGTGTATATTCATGATAGAAAATCATACGTACATGTTTGGAGTACTTAATTCCTGAAATATAGTCTCTACACGGGTCTGTCTCCCGGGGACTTCACATGCTGTTTGGTTTAGTGAGGTCCCACTGTATATGCTATCTCAGTAGGATGTTATGGAATATAACATGTTGAAATAAATAGTCAATGGCATTGAATATCTGGCTCACTTTTGGAACAGGAATGATATATAGATCATGATCTGTTAATACTGTTAAAGGTACATGCCCACTCAGTAGGCACAAAATGTTCTTTATAGGAATTAACTAAGTGTACAATTGTGTCACTATTCCACCAGTTCTAAAAATTACGAGTGCCCGCTATACAGATATAATCGGTTAATAATATGTATTTTACTGATAGTGACGCACGGTGGTATCAGGCTATTTTCATATGCAAATGAGGCATGTTTTTTAATTATTTATACTAATTAAATGTGTCACCTGAAAATATAATATTTTCGACAGATTATAAAGTATGATCATTGCACATCAAAAAATAAATACAGAGAATAAATAGAAATGGCCGTTAACATTTTAAAGAAACACGGTTATCGCCCCGATATCAGTGTGAAAATATACGTCTGATATAAAATGTATAATAACGCCAATCAATGCCTGTGCTAATGGTGAATGAATGTTTATTTTGCTAGAAAATGCCTCAGATGGTGTCTCTGATATAAAGAACATTTTGTGCCTACTGAGTGGGCATGTACCTTTAATGTCATCTACGATGTATCGCCATAAACAACGGAGTTTCCGGCGTTTATACGTCAATCCCGTTCATGGGATTTTACGACAACTTAAAATGGATAGCATCTCGTTCCAACGAGTTACGTATCTCGTCACCACGACAAAATCAGCCAATATAATAGCAGATATTACTCCACCATCTTGAATGACAAGGGCGCTACCTTTTGATTGGTTGACTCTGTCGTGGGAGCGAGATGGATAACTCCTGGGAACAAGATCCGATCTCGTAGGAACGAACTGTGCATGGCCCTTTTAAGCTGCAATAGAATTTAATAGAACTGTGTGAACTATATATCATTTATGTTATTAATAATTTTGAAATAATAAAACATGCATTCCAGCTCATTATGTCATGCATTCCGGTGGCCCAGCGGTAATAGATCTGTTGGTACATATGCATGTGTTCGCGTTTTGTAATCCATACCTGGCATATGGATTACAAAACGCGAACACATGTATTCACTATATATTCTACTACTGCTCCACGAATGGTGTTATCGCAGGTTGAATGCGGGATCGAACGTGTTGGCCCGCTTTAAATGACCTTAGTTTATTCTATTCGGCTTATATTTAAGGATGTGAATTGGCTCGAACATCTTCCATGACCTTAGCTATTGATAGTCCGTTAAACGCAATTAAAGAAACAAACAAACTTTATCACGGACAAATATAGATATATTAGAATCATTATTAAACATGTATCGGAGTTTACTTATTTTCCTTTTTTGTCCGTGTATTTGAAATGTGACGTCAGCGGCTATACGAGACATGTTAATTCTGTGTAATGTTTGTTTGTTTGTTGGGGTTTAATGGCTTAATGGTTTAATCAACAGCTAAGGTCATTTAAGGCCGGGTCAATGGGTTTAGTACTAAATCACATATATTACCTGTACAAGTACATGTACATGTTCAAGTAAATGTACAAATGTGGGGAAAATCCCAAAATCAGAAGTGAATATTTACAATAAAAATACTATTTATTATATACCTACCCATGAAATACATAGTTATACGATGTAAATAAAAGTCATATGTTCTCATCGATGAAATAAACAACTTCCGGTGAAAATACGACTACTTCCGCTATCTACATTCATAACTCACACCTGAAAGAAAACAGCGCAGATAGGCTGCAAATACACATTCATTACCGTATACAGTCTAAAAAACTGCTAATTTCCATGGAGCGGTATATAATAAATAGAATATTCATATTTTTGCAACGAATATGACATAATTATATGTTCATCGGGTGGTGTGAAATGTCCATATTTCTCGAGTGAAATATGGATATTTCACACCACTCGATGAACATATATGTCATATTCGTTGCAAAAATATGAATATCCTCTATATATTCCACCGTGAAATCAGAATAATCCTGTTCTTTTTTACATTTTGACCGGAAATGACAAATACTTGTATGATCATAGCACATAGAAAACTAAATACAGAGAATTGCACATATTATCTTTTGTTGACGAATAGGAAAAATACATATATACATATATACAGATACAAGTGGACTAATAGGAGAAATACATGTATACAAATACAATTGTCTATAATATAATGAACAGTGTGGTCCTCATTTTCTTGACACCGTAACTACGGAGAGTATACACTGTGTAACCATCCAATTATTGTATGTACCGTAGATTGACATGCTTACGCTGGTCGCAGATTTAAAGTTGTACATTTTCTCCATGTTCTCTCCCACCACTAATACTTTATCTGAATTTCAACTGTCCTTATTAAGTGTAATTATGTACTTTGATGATAAGCTAAAGATAGACATGACAAAAACGACCTTATACACGTAGGTACGCTGTGCATATATGTGGCTGGCTGGCTGGACAAATGGGGCTCGTGGGATTTGAGACCAGTGTATCTCCTGATCGACTATCTCATGTATATCTCATATATTGCTTGTTAGAAGTATGGCATGTGTTTCATTGAATGAATGACGAACACTGTAAATCCTGATCAGACTGCCGATGATCTGGTTCTGCACTGTTCCAAAACCACAGTTGACCCATTTCTCCAGTCACAGACACGATTATGCTTGCACCCATCTTTAACGCAACATGGATTTGGAAACGGAAGCCAGACAGATTTATGTCATTAATGTGTGGACTCTGATCAACATGTACAGATGTACACTGGCAGTTTGGTGAGGTCGTTCCAATACAAGAATATTTTTCTTCAAGTGGCAATCAATTTGACCGACAGGTTTATGATACCGGCCTAATAAAACATAATCTCCCAGGAGTGTGTCTGTATACTTGAACTGTTATAAACAAAGGAGACAGTGAAGTTAACCTGGGAAACTTGTATACATGAGAAAATGACAGTTGCAACCAGCATAGGTTCTGACCACCTTCCTCAGTTAGAATAAATAATTATGGTCGCTGCCACGGTGACAGCAATAATCAATCCGAAATGAACGCAACTAAACATACTTTAGTCATGTACTTACCGCTTATACATATACAACATGTAGCATACATCAATGATTTATTATAGTATTTATGTCTCTGCATACACGGCCCTGCAATAGCATACATGCATATATCTCACAAGTAGCGGGAGGAAACGTGGATCAGGTCATATCCGGATAGGATATATCAGTGATATGTAATGTCTGATAATGTCAGCCGATGCATACGTTGGTAGTCTACATATGAGGGTGTATTTGTGGGGCACTTTAGTATAATATACAAGTATCACAAAAAGGGCGGAATATAATATAGACCAGGGTCAACACAGATATGTGTGTGAATTACGTTATACAAAGTCTGACAACATAATGAGAAGCATACACTGACATGTTTCCCATATGTGTTGATAATTCTTACAGGATCTGTATTTTGTGTCAATATATGGTTTACACTACTATCTGACACTATATAGGGTGTATTTGTAGTATATTTATATGTAGCTAAATTTGGGTGTTTCGTGTGACCCCTATGGGGGAACTGTAACTCTAGTAAGTATGGTACGGGAGGGTCACAGAGCGGTTACACAAAACACCAAATCCACCCAAATATAGTCTAAATACATATAAATATACTACAAATTCACCCTATATACATGTAGTCTCAGATTGTAGTGTAAAGCATATATTGACACAAAACACATCATATAATTGGCATAAATTATGTACATCATCAGACGTTACATATCCCTGATATATCCTATCAGAATATGTCAGTATAGAACCTTATCCATCTAAAGCCGATGCACACACGGTTAGTTTACGTTTGATGGTGTATTTGTAGCATATATATGGAGAATTTTAGTATAATATACAAGCAGAAACATATGTTATTCTATGTTTCTGATACAAGTATCCCAAAAAGGACAGAAAATAATATAGATCAGGGTCTACACAGTTACGTGAAATAGGTTAAATACAAAGTCTGACAACATAATGAGATGCATACACTGAAATGTTTGAGGGTGCAATTGTGACATTTGTGTATGTTCTAAACACAGGGGCCAGAAAAAAAAATTCAGCGATAATATCTAGTTTCTAATATAAACAGCTAGTCACCTGTGGTTCTAAACTATATTTGTACGCATTTCCCATGTGTGTTGATGATTTTTTACAGGATCTGACGACACAATTTTCATTAATTAATTTATACCACCAATACTGTTTAACATTATATAGGCAGTTGTAGTATGTGTAGACGGTAGACCTTGTACCCCATGTAGACTAGTCTACAAACACGCCTACCAGGGAATCTGCGATGATTTCTTGCCATATATGGTCATGACACCAGTTTTCGGGGTAGTCGGAGTTTTCGGGGTATTCACATATTTTGTAATTTTTTAGACATGTGTGCAGCCGCGATGTGCTTTATATCACGTAATTAAAATAAGCATGACATTACCTATAGTAAGTTCCAAATCCAGTATTTGGACCAAATACTGGTAATTTTTGCCATTTATGTAATTTTGTTCACTAACCTACCGTGATTTTCGTGATTTTATGCGTCTGCCATTAATCTGCTCTTTAATATTGTTAAAATCATAATCAAGAGAAAAGTTTCAAGTTTTTCTTCACTGTGCCTCATTCATCTGCGTGATGATCTTATAGTCAATGAAAACTCGGGACGAATTAGCAAATTTATTGACACTTTCGGAACATACCCCAAAAACTCCAACCATAAGTCAATATTCAAGATGGCCGACTCACGTGTTGCTAAACGAGCTGACGCGAATTTTAATCTAATAACAATCTTACTTTGAAGACAAGAAACATTGCAAGAAATGTTTATCATTCTATTGAACTAACAATTTAGCTCATATGTTATATTTGATAAAAACCGCTAGTTGATGAACTTGTTAATACCCCGAAAACTAGACCCACCATCATATGTGTATTTGTAGTAGACTCCTTCTTCCCAACTCCGGGGGTACGAACAACTCAGTGGGTTTTTGTTTTTGCACGCTGTAACATTTCACACGAGTGCAAAGTTTTGACAGCTTTGACCCAGCGTCTGTAGATACCAGGTCACATGATATGCAATGTTAACACAGAACAGAACATGGTCTACTCAACTGTCTCCCAAGTTTGTGTCATGAAACCAGTATGGGATTTTTTTACTAAAAAAGACAGTTAATTTTGTATACTGTCTCCATTTCATAGGCTTATATTTCCAAATCAATTAACTAAACTACAAACAATTTTGGATGAAATGTGAAATGATGGACCACACGTTTGACAGGGGTGAACATTTTGAGACTTTTGCCATGTGGAGTAAAGAGAGTCAGCCTATTAGACCATTTCCCACAGAGTTGGGTTAACTTCCTGTCCCGGGCACCTGCAAGATCATGAAGATGGCGGACGGCTGAGAGGTCAGAAATGTTTATTGTTCGTTTATTTGTTTTATTATGGTGTTTTCACATGTTTCAAAGTAAACAAATATGTAAAGCAATCAATGTTTAAATGTAGATGAATACCCAAAAGTCCCCGGATGTTCTTTACACCCACGGAGTTCGGCAGTAAGAGGCTATATTTATCTATATTTAGACTGTATTGGTGGTGTATTTGGGTGTTTCGTGTGACCCTCACAGAGTTTCCCGTTAGAGCTTCGTCAAATGATCCATCCTCAGTAAATCCACTAGCTATACTATAAGTTACTATGGTACCTATGTATGTAAACAATAGCAAGTAGAGTAGAGACACAACGGAGAAAATATGTACAGAAAACGTTGTTGTTGTTGTATTTCTGTAATTCAGGCGCTTATATTTCGCCCCAGTCTCTCGGAGTAGGAGAGACTGCAAAACAGATTGTCTTCTTTGCGAGGTCAGCAGTAATAACTATACAGTTACACACATATATATATCATCAGTAAACCCTGCAATAATGTATATGTATGAGAAACAGTTGCTTTAAGGCAATACATATTAAAACGTACTACAGTGGCGTCTCAGATGGAGAATGTGTTGATTTTCCCATGTTCCACCATTTCAGATATCTATGTGTATAAACACGCCCCTGTGTGTCATAACATTCCGGGTATGGAAGGTGTTCGAGCCAATTCCCACCCTTAAATATAAGCTGAATTGAATCATAAATTAAAATCCGCAGCATATCGATGTCACGTGCGTTATACTGACTCGATACGCAATTAATTCAACTTACGCCATGTGATTTTGTACATTAATTCGGACAAGTCAGATAGTTCATGCAAACAAATACCATGTGTCCCTGATCAGACTGTGCTGATATAATTCTTCACCATCGGCGTGCAATTGTATTGTGCTAATATCCTGAATATGGAAGGTGTTAGAGCCAACACGAAACGAAAATAATTCAGAGCTTTATTTATAAATACGTCGATACTATTTTCACTACGAGGTGTACATAGACTGTCTACACGAACATGTAAAACATTTCACTATTATGTCTGTCATCAATATAAGTTCACCTTCTCCGCTTCTAGGATGCACTAGATCTTTATCGTTAATGTTTAGGATATCGCACCTTTTTACCAACAACAACATAAAACATACCGAAACGTTCACTTACTTTCTTATTAATGTATCTCCTGACTCAGTTGAAACCCACATAATCAGCACCTGTCCATTGTGGGAACGACCCTCTCTCAATGATACTGGCCACATAAACACGTTCAAGACGTATATATATGGAACGCCTCAGCTGCCTTTTCATTATGAGTTTTAAATTGTAATGTACATGTCACAGATCGTTATGTGCAAACACCAGTTCGTTATGTGCATACACCAGTTTGTTAAGTGGAAACACCAGTTCGTTATGTGCACACACCAGTTTGTTAAGTGAAAACACCAGTTTGTTAAGTGCATACACCAGTTCGTTATGTACATACACCAGTTTGTTAAGTGCAAACACCAGTTTGTTAAGTGCATACACCAGTTTGTTTAGTGCATACACCAGTTCGTTATGTGAAAACAACAGTTTGTTTAAGTGCATACACCAGTTCGTTTTATGTACATACACCAGTTTGTTAAGTGCATCACCAGTTTGTTAAGTGCATACACCAGTTCGTTATGTACATACCAGTTTGTTAAGTGCATAACAGTTCGTTATCTACATACACCAGTTTGTTAAGTGAAAACAACAGTTTTTTTGTTAAGTGCATACACCAGTTCGTTATTTGTACATACACCAGTTTTTTTTAGGTGCATACACCAGTTTGTTAAGTGCATACACAGTTCTTTTATGTACATACCCCAGTTTGTTTATGTACTAAACACCAGTTTGTTAAGTGCAAACACCAGTTTGTTAAGTGCATACACCTGTTCGTTATGTACATACACCAGTTTGTTAAGTGCAAACACCAGTTCGTTATGTGCATATACCAGTTCGTTAAGTGCATACACCAGTCTGTTAAGTGCAAACACCAGTTTATGTACATACACCAGTTCGTTATGTGCAAACATCAGTTCGTTATATGCAACCACCAATTCGTTATGTGCACACATCAGTTCGTTATGTGCATCCACCAGTTTGCTACGTGCTTACACCAGTTTGTTATGTGCTTTCACCAGTTTGTTATGTGCATAATCAGTTTGTTAAGTGCAAACACCAGTTCGTTATGTGCAAATACCCGTTTGTTATGTAGACAAAACAGTTTGTTCTCTGCATTTAGCAGTTTGCTCTGTGCATTTAGCAGTTCATTATGTACATTTGCCATATTGTTATGTAGACATACCAGTTTGTTCTGTGCGTTTAGCATTTCGTCATGTACATTTCCCAGTTGGTCATGTAGACACATAAGTTTGTTCTGTGCATTTAGCAGTTCGGCATGTATACTTGGAGTTTTGTTATGCACAGCAAACAAGTTGATCAGCTATTTGCCTTGAATGATATGCCATGTGCATTTTTCCAAGTTGAAAAATACTAAAGTTCCATTTTGTAATGTGCTGCCTACACTTTCTTTTCTACACTATTAACAAACAGAATGGAAGACATGGAAAGTGTTTTGAAGAAGTTGAATATGGATTTGCACCTAGAACATTTCAAGAGGGAAAAGATCAGCCCTGATATAGTTGGTAAATTGACAAGAAATGACTTCAAAAGTTTGGGCATTACCAGTAGTAATAACATGATGCGACTCCGTGTCGAATGTATTTCGTTTGGCAAAGACCGTGGGGAATTGAAATTTCAAATATCCAAGAACATGTTAGAAACTTTGTTGGAGTCGGGATTTTCAGTAGATGATATGGCAAAGTTGCTTTCTGTATCTGAGAGGACATTGTATCGCCGAATGATCCAATATAAGTTACAAGTGCGAAGCTTCACTGATATGGACGATCATACGCTAGATATGCATCTACATGAGGCCATTGCAGAGTTTCCTAGATGTGGTGAAATCATGCTCAGGCAGATACTGAAGACAAAGGGGCTCAAGGTAAAATTGTGTTGCACTATTTCCATGATATGTGAATTTATGCTATTAATCTTTGGTAATCAACTTTTTGCTTTTCTCTTCTTTAATAAAGGGATATAACAGGAGTTGTGGGTGGGGCATACAGTGGTAAAATTGGAGATATACATATATATATGATGATATTAGGATGGCTTTGTTGTTTCTATTTCCACCAATATAAGTACATACATGTATGATTTATATCAGCATTCATGTTGCGTTCAACAAGTTAACAAAATCTGATGTGTATGTACATAGAAACAACACAGTACCATCATACATCTTCAATTATACCACTTTATGCAGGGCCATGATGAAAATCCATTTTTATTTTTCATCATTTTCTCAAGAATAATATCCTGTTATTCCCTTTTAAAGGTCAAGAGGCTGCCTTACGGATTTTGTTTAGCTACATGCAAAGCCCAAAGACAGGTAAACTTCTAAAATCATACACTATTGATGGTTTTATATGTTTCACCAATATACATTTAGTGCATCAGCCATTTTGTATGGTATTCTCTTAAACGACGCCATTTAAGGACTCCTCAGTTCCCTCTCTTTTCCGATGTTTATCTGGTTGGACTCGTGTGTGCATAAAACATTACACATGGAGACTGTTACACACTTGCTAGTCACCATACTCATACTAAACTTTTCAGTGGGCTAGTGATGTCTTCTCTAGTTACCGATTGTTCCATGCATTGGACAGAGATTATACTTAGAAGTTTTTCCTTTCTTTCGATAATTCCACAGCACGGTAAAAACTAATTTCTGGTCGTGAAATAATCGACAGGTGATTATATGGTTATTGCTACAATATAGAATTTATGATGTTTTATTATTAGTAGTACACACAATCATGATATTTAACCGTAATGTATGCTAGAATCGTGTTACTGTAGAATGTGGTCAAAACATGCAGTTTTTATACGCCCGTTTGAAAAAAAAACGTGACATTTCATGTATTCAACTTGTAGAGCGCTGGAACAGTTTGTTCACACAATAACTAGAGTTCTACTTGGTCGATGTTAATCAAATTTGGTATACAACTTTGTCACGACAAGAGGGAGGTACTATTGATTTTCCGATTACTTATCTCCCCTTCTACTCCAGCGATCTTATTCATATTTGGTATGCAGCTTTGTCACGACAAGGGGCAAATTGATGAGTTATCTGCCCTGGCGTTAACAAAACAGAGTATCATTGTGTATCCTTGTCCAATCGATAATTTATCTACTTGGCCGATCTTAATCAAATTCTGTATAACCCTTAGCAAGGGGAAGACGCCTATTGATTATCAGATGTATAATCCACACTGGCATCCAAAACAAATTTCCTTTATTTTGTGGATCTTTGGTTGATAGTTTAAGTTATACGTCATGGATGTTATCTAAATGCGGTATAAAGCTTTCATACCTAAAATGTTGTGACATTCGGCACTCTTGTTTTAGCTCACCTACCTAGGTGTAACATGCCAGATTACAACCCCTTACTAGAATTAAACCCGGTATAGTCTGGCCTATGCCAAAGTATACATCGACACAATCCGTATTCTTCGTGTAAAAGCTGCATGGTTTACTTCTTTTACTATAGAATGTTTACTACATTTTTTCAGGCCCTATCAATTAACATATTGTTAAAATAAAAATAAAAAATAATAATGTTTTTTTCTTTCTTTCTTACAATAAAATCGAGGCGCTGTATTAGACTTCATTACAACTTATTGCTATCACCTATTTGAATGTTGATATCACCTAATCCAAACTGAAAGGTTGATACCAACCATTGAAATACGAGATAGAACACATTAAAAAAGATGGTATCACCGATTCAAAATGAACAAATAATATAACACATTCATTTATATGTAGGTGATATATCAATCTAACCATCTTTGCAATTATTCCATACATGTAGCTAGACAAAATACATACACTCTTAATTTGTGTCATTTTGAAAAGTAGTATCTGCCCAGTACAGGAGCTATTATATTATACATGTTCACAAGCTCACTTACAGTATGGTGTTTGGTGAAAATAACAACATAAATTTGTGATTCAATGATAAATACGTGTAGTGTGCCACATGATAAATAGATCAAAATCTTATTTGCCTGAAAAAAATCAGGAAGCACCCCCTCAAGTAAACACTGTCTGAAAATGTTAATCGATATATTTAACGACGGGACTGGCTCAATGACCTTGCATGTCGGGACCGACTTTTGAAGCCCTCATCCGATATGACTAGGCTATCACTGACTTACCCAAGGACATACCGACAATTACAGCGCTTGCAGGATTCAAACACGGGGCCATTGGATCCCAAAGTCCCACCCACTGCGCTATTCTGGCAGACTCCTGTCCGAAGATAAAAATGTGAAATAACCAACATGTTCAATTGGAAAATTATGTGCACTAATAATAATGTATGCAGACTTTTACGTGTAACTCTGACTAAAACTTTGTTTTTATTATAGATCGAGAGAGCTCGTCTCAGAGAAAGGCTACGTGTTATTGACAGTCCAGGAATAGTGGAAAGGAGTCGTAGACGACTGCACAGAAGAGTTTATAATGTACCAGCTCCAAATCATGTCTGGCACATAGACACAAATCATAAATTGATTCGTTGGAGATTCATTGTTGCTGGCGGTGTGGACGGATTCAGTCGTTTTGTTGTTTTCCTCAAATGTATTGACAACAACAAAGCAATAACTGTTTATAACTGTTTCATACAGGCCGTACAAAAGTATGGGTTACCAATGAAAGTGCGTACAGATCAAGGATTGGAGAATATTGATGTTGCCAAATGTATGCTAGAAAATGGTCGTACTATAATAACTGGAAAAAGCACCCACAATCAGCGCGTGGAACGAATGTGGCGGGACATATATGAAGGTGTTCTTGGCTTCTTCTATGATTTGTTCTATTTCATGGAAGAGGAAGGAATTCTTGACCCATTAAATGAACTTCATATTTTCGCACTACATTTTGTTTTTCTGCCAAATATAAATCGAAAACTGGATGTATGGAACAATGCTTGGGCAAACCATCGACTACGCACTGTACGGTCTTCTCCACTGCGTTTGTTTCTGGCGGGAGCCATCAATACGGACGCTAACACCCAAGGCCTTGATATAACCATACCCAGCGACGAAAGTGTAGTAGCGGAAAATGATATACATCAACTCCAGCAAGAAAATGCCAGACCCGTTTTCGAACAGCCCACTTTCACAGTGTCTTCCGAGTGTAGAAGGGAATTAGAGCAACATTGTATCACTGAAATGTTGGGTTCTATCTCTGGGATCGATATTTTCCAGAAGGCAGTTGACATAATACAAAGACACAATAACTGAGATGTTTGTAATGAAACCAGACTTGTTGGCCATTTTAGGCATAACATACAGCTGTAGAAGACATATGTTACACAAAATAGCCTGTATACATGTAACTGTAACTCAGATCATTAAAGCTTTGATTATCTTCTTTTCTAGTTAATCATGAAAATACATATAATTGTGAGCCAGTGCATAATATAATGTGCCTTATCCAAAGAAATCTCTTCGCACATTTATCATAATGCCAAACGTTGGCAAATATATCAGAGCAAATGCGGAATGAGTTTCGGCATTTGCTTTGAAGATTTTGCCAATCTTTCTGAACATTTGCATATTAAAGCCTGTTTTTATATTTTACATTATTTCAATGTAAATATGACATGTGGCTTACAAAAACATATAAAACTAGATGGTTGTTTTTCGCATGAAAAACATATATGTCTACCCTCCCCCACACCACCACTGCATGTTATCGGATTTGGACAATTCGAATTTAAGATGACAAAGCAGATATATGTAGCTACCTTGATTTTCTGCATTAAGTTAGCAAATACTTTTGGGAATACGTGTGACAAAAGTTGAAAATCCCCACTTTTCACAAAGACTAGGGTCATAATAGAAGAGCGACCAGAGGCTGCTTTTTAGAATTTTCCCAAATCATATACCATTTTAAAGCTGGACACCTCGCCGTCAATATTAGGCATGATGTGGAGTTGGCAAGTGGTGCAGTTTTTGAACAGCATGAATCCAAGATGGCCGCCAAAATAATTTTAATGAAACTACTATGTCCTGTAAGTAAGTGTACATGATATCCAGCATACGTCTAGATGTCTAAAATGCCCTTTCTGGTCACAAGAAATACGTTATTCAACTTCTAAACGTAATAAGACAATATTATTATTTGCATAAATTCAAGATGGCCGCCAAATAGGAAATTGTTGCCATAATAGTTTGTATGTACTGCAGGGAAGTTATTATATAATGCAAATCTCGACATACACAAACCCAAATCATATTCCATTTGAAAGCTTAACACCTCCTTTTTAGTATATGATCTGACATGTGACTATAAATTGGTGAAAATGTTGTGTACAGTAAATTCAAGATGGCCATCACCAAATTGGACATATTTTTCCTAAATGGTATAATAGTTGAGTTTACCTTTTCGGAACCCGGAATTTTTTGCCAGTGTAATTTTTTTTCATGGATATTATGGCTGAGCTCAATTCCGCGAGATTGTAATGCGATATACTTCAGAAGTTCTTGGTATCCATGGAAATCCAAGATGGCCACCGTAAATATCGGTCAAATCTATAAATTTGCCATAACTATGTACTTAATCATGCTAGGAACAAGTTGTTGGTGACTTTGACCATAGACGCATGACCAACATACAAAATTGCCGCCATTTATTACAAAATATTATATAAATCGACCATAAATCTTGATTGTGTTATGTTTTTGGTTCATTCTTGCCATTTCGTATCACATAAATTGAATGAAATCATTTGTAATGATACTCGCCTATTAACAATTGAGAAGAACATCAAAACGACCGCCATTTATAGGGACAATAGCTGGAACATATTATAATGCGAATTGGTAACTGTTCCAATTGTCATTTTGTGAACATAGACATTGCGTGTCGTTTAAACTTGTGTTCATGATTCGTACTCGGATAGACATATACAGCAAATTGAGCTTTGTCGCCTAAACAGCAACTTTGGCCAGCTCTCATAATTTGTATCACTCCAAAATGGCCGCCGGACGTAATCTTGAAAATTAACTGTTTAGGTAACCATTCCTTGACTAATGTACATGTATACTATTGAACAAACCATTCAACATTTACTGACACGGACAATAATGACATATAGGACGACATTATAAAGAATGTCATATATAGTTGCAGGTGCATGGTACTTCATGTCCTTGACTCAGTCAATATACCCGTTATCTGAAGATTCCGCACTACATATATCACATGGGTGGTGCTATAAGAAATATGGTACATACCCCTCTAGTATCTGGATATGCAATGTGTATGATATGGGTGTGTGTCTCATTCATTGTGTAAGATGTGTGTGTGGGTCTCCTGATACTTGCCCCTCCAGTATCTGGATATGCAATGTGTAACATATGGGTGTGTGTCTCATGATGCATCACATTATAAGGCAGTTCTACCACAATATAGGGCAGTTCCACCACAGTATAAGGCAGTTCAATCATAATATAAGAATGTTCCACCACACTATAATAATGTCTCATCACAATATAATTATATGGTTGTTTCATTACACTATAAGGCGGTTCCGTCACACTATAAGGCATTTCTAAAACAATATAAGGCAGTTCCAACACAATATAATGCAGTTCCATCACATATAATTTAGTTTCACCACAGTATAAGGAAGTTCCATCATAATATACGGATGTTCCACCACACGATAAGGATGTTTCATCCCAATCAATATATGGATATTTCATCACAAAATAATGCAGTTCCACAAAAATAATAATAAGATAATTCCACCACATTATAAGTCAGTTCCATCACAATATATGACAGTTCCATAACATAATGATGTTTCAATACGATATAAGAATATTCCACTACATGCATTATAAGGATGTTCCACCACAACAAAAGGATGTTTTGTCACAATTTAAGGCAGTTCCACTACGTAATACGACAGGTTAATCACAGTACAATGCAGTTTCACCACAATATAAGGCAGTTCCACCACATTATAAGGTAGTTTCTCTACAACACAGGGCAGTTCCATCACAATATAAGGATGTTCCATCACACTATAAATATATTTAATGACAATATAAGGATGTTTCATCACAATATAAGTATGGTCCACCACAACATAGGGATTCACCACCACAATACAAGGAACTTCGAACACAATATAAGGATGTTCCACCGCAATCTAAGACAATTTATGTATTTTTTTATTATATTTTATACAATAGTTTGGCTTCAATATTTCTACAATATGTAATCATTTTATGTGCGTGACATCACAAAATGGTGACCTACATGTTTCCCAGATGTCTTCCAAGAATTTTGAATTTTCGGCATGCGTCCATGGTCGGATGTCACCGGAAAGTAGTTCAATGATCTTGCCACATGCCAATACATGAGTATAGACACCAAAACATATTTCTAGTATGATTAAGTACATAGTTATGGCCATGTATAGATTTGACCTATATCCACGGTGGCCATCTTGTATTTTCATGGTTACCGGAATCGCCGAAGGATATCCCGTTGCTATCCCGCGATTTGAGCTCAGATAACTATAATATATATCCATGAAATAATAAACTTACACTGGCAACAAACATCCGGGTTCCGAAATGGGGAACTTGACTATTGAACAATTTAGGAAAACTATTGACTTTTCAAATTTAGCGATGGCCATCTAGAATTTACAGTACACAACAATAGTCACATGTCATATCAGATATGAAAGGTGAGGGGTTAAGCTTTCAAATGGAATATGATTGTGTGTATGTCAAGATTTGCATACTATAATAACTTACATGCAGTACATAAGAACAATTATGGCAACAATTTCCTATTTTGCGGCCATCTTGAATTTATATATATATTAATATTATCTTATTAGGTTTAACTCCACATCATGCCTAATATTGACGGCGAGGTGTCCAGCTTTAAAATGGTATATGATTTGGGTGTGTGTAGAGGGCTGCTATTAAACTCCTTAATTAAGACACTTTTCTCTGTTTGGCCGCCGCCTATAACTCAGTGACTACTGGATGAATCCGCATCTAAATCCCCAGGTGCACAAATTCATATAATGACAAGAATTCCTGTAAAGTTTCATGACTCCAAATTGACTACTTTGGGAGATACACGTGACACAAGTTGAAAGTACCCACTTTTCACTAAGTAAAGGGCCATAACTCCATAAGTACTGGACGAATCCCCATGTAAATACCCAAGTGCGCAACCTCACATGATGATGTATAAGTATTCCTGTGAAGTTTCACGGCTGTAACTCAAATACTTTCGGAGATAGGATGGATGGATGGATTATTAGTGTTTTACGGCCTATCAACAGCCAGGGTCATGTAAGGCCGGGTCAACAGGATGGATTATCCCACATTCAACCTGTAAAAAATGAGGGAAATTCCCAAAATCAGACCTCAATATTTACAGAAACTATATATTCAGCACTGAAATTAGAATATCCTGACCTGGTGCCAGTTTGGAGATAGGAGCGACACAAGTTGAAAGTCCCCACTGTTCACTAAGTTGAGGGCCATAATTCTGTAAATACTGGACAAATCCCCATCTAGATGCCCAGGTGCGCAAATTCACATGACGCAAATTCACATGACGACAAGTATTCCTGTAAGGTTTCACGACTGTAACTCAAATACTTTGGGAGATAGGCGTGACACAAGTTGAAAGTCCCCAATTTTCACTTAGTCAAGGGCCATAACTCTGTAAATACTGGACGAACCCCCATATAAATCACCAGGTGCGCAACTTCATATGACGGCAAGTATTCCTGTAAAGTTCCACGACTGTAGCTCGAATACTTTTGGAGATACGCCCAACACAAATTGTGTGACGGACCGACGGACAGACAGACGGACAACCAAGCCAAAATCAATATGTCTCCTGATATTATCGGGGAGACATAAATATTCCATGTTCTGGCTCATACACTTACATGTAGCACAAGAGCTTACATTCAATTTTACACAGTGCTTGCTGTGTATTGGAATATCTCCCCTTAAAGGAATACAGATACCGGTATTGTTGATATAACAAAGAGTTGTCGGAAGACAACGAAGCTCGCCTGTGGCAGCCTCCACCAAAGGTGTCATATTTGTATAAAAACATCACAACATGTTACAGCATGCTAGAGAATCATGGGACACTTATTGTGTGATCTTGACATTGGGCTAAGGGCTACATGTAGGTGATAGGTAAAATATAAGCTATATCATGGTAGAGGGCTATCAGACGAAATCATGGATAAACTAGATTTATGAGTAAGTGAGGGCTTACAGAATACCCCGCTTGAACCCGACCACCACCTTGACCCAGGGGCCACCATATGAAAATTTATGAAACAGTGTTACCTACCAATCAATTGGTCAGGCCGTTCATAAGAATATTGTTTAAGCATTTGACCTACTTTTCAAATGACCATCTTGGATTCAGCGAGACCTTTAATTTAACAAAAATTAAAAGGCTTCACCCATATACATGTTGAGCCCAAACAAATTTAAAGAGGTCCGACCTTTAACTGTGACATTAACCAAGTTTAGCAAGTTTTAGCAATTTTTATTAATATACTGGGCCCAACTGGGCATGAGTATTATCAAACAAACTCATATCAAAACAAAACAACAAACATGGCATGTGAGAACAACATAAGATACGTTACATACAAGAAAACAAAGTAATATATATGACTAGGTACCATACATGTAGTTTGTGAGATCAAGTGGAGCATACCTTGGAGGTAGGAATGTGGTTATTAATCACAGGTTGCATTCTCGGGGATGCTGAAAAATGAAAAAAAAAAAAAAAACAAAAAAAACAATTTGAAGCTCATCATAGTGAGAATATCTTTACATTCTCACTATAATAATGTGATTCAAATTGAAATTATTTTATTTTTGCATTTTTCAACTACCCAGGTCCGGGAATGCAACCTGTGTTATTAGTCACTAGTTCACTACACACTAAACTTTCTCATCATGACCTTTGACCTTCAACTGACGTTGGACGTATGTTCGTGGTTATTGATTGTGACACACGTTCTCTTCATGACAAACATTTGTGCCAAGCGATTTGGAATCCATGCATCAGTGTAGATTGATTACTGATTATTGGGTTTAAAGGGCTATCAACAGCCAGGGACCAACAGCATGAAATTTTCAGTATTCAATCTGTCCACTGTCAGAGGAATTCCAAAATCTTAGCTCAATATCTTACATAACGTATATATTCATTCCTGAAATTAGAATATCTTGACCTTGTACCAGGGCATGCAACACCAGATTCACTTGATCTAGCCTCAAATGGCAAATATGATAAGTACAGATCTAATTCTATTTAATGGGTAGAAACATGATTTAAAGACGCAAAAAATATTGTTTACGGAAATTAAACGGATAACTCATTTTGTGATCAGTCCAAAGACGTTTCCAACCATTCAAAAGCGACCGTTTTCATCAGATATTATTCTAAAGTACTCACCACTGTCGCTGGTCACTGTGATAACAGGGAGATATCACATTTTCTAAAATTATAACTAACTCGCGATTTTTATTCCAATACCTTAAATATTCTTTCGTAACAATGTTTTTTTCTAGTGTGCATATAATGTTATTAATAATATTTCGTCAGGAAACATAATTATTTTCAGATCTGTGATTTATTTGAATAATTAAAATATTTCAGTTTACTCACCATTTCTTCATTGCCCGGGAAGTAACGCGCTTTACTCCACGGATAGTGGTGATAAATTAGTTATTATTTTGTATAAAACGGTCGCTTTTGATGTTGGAAACGTATGGAATGATCATAAAATGAGGTATCCGTTTAATTTCCGTAAAATATTTTTTTGCGTAATGTAAGACTAAGCATCTTTAACTTTGAAGTACCAGGGCCAAACCATGTAGGTCGGCATTCCGGTATAAGGATGAACCCCGATTGTTAATTATTCGCATGCTCCCTCCTACCACCCACACATTGGTGTAGAAGATGTAAAGCAGATACGAATTTCCAACAGAATGACAGACCAACAAGCCGACTCATATATACCCCTCAAACTTTGTTTGTGGGGGTACTACAAGTTGACACCGGATTACTATAGAAGTGTGTGATTTCTTTTCTACTTTAGTCACATTTTTTAATTGTAAACCATTGATATATGTATATAAAACATGAGGGCCTGTATCGCTCACCTGTTAGAATATCCGGCACTCAACCTGTCCTTTAATGAGGACAATCTTAAAATCAGAGCTCACAGATTTTATATCTGATAGAAATATATAATTATTCATGTCCAGAACTTGAATATCCTGAACTGTGGCAGAAGAATTTTTGACAAATCTATAAGAAATAAAAGAACAACCATTTTCACCTTTCGGCGGCCATCTTTAATGAACTAATCATCCAATTTCGACCAAGGGGTCACCATATCAACAAATCTCTTACAGCGCTAACTACCGATATTCATAAAATTTTCGTCAAATCGGCATCCCCTGGCGGTTAGTGAGAAATTTTTTTAAGAATTTTTTTATCCATGGCCAACGCTTTCCCTGGACACAGTAACTACTTTACAAAAAACAGAGTTGTAAGAAGACAACGAAGCGCGCCAGGTGGTGTTCAATTTTGGAAAAAGTCCATTTGTTGCAGAAAATATGGGCCATTTACCCGAGGGTCGAGGTATTGTCACCCACAAAGTATGTGATCTTGAAACTGGGCTCGGTCGGGCCGTGTCGTTGCGTGGATTAGTCGCATGCGTATAGAGGACCATTGGATGCAATGCGTGGGTGAAATTATGAAGCAGATTTGGGCATGGAAAACAGGTTAAAATATGGCCATTTACCCGGGCGGTTATGTTATGAATTTTTTAAGACACCCAGGACGGACTGACGGCGCTCTACGATGCGGGTGTATGCCATAAGCACCCTTCTTTGGAAGGCACGCGAAACCTTGACTTGAACTGAAGGTCATATGGGTTGGATACAGATTTAAATGTGGATGTTAGATTGAAAAGCAATACAATTTTCAGTGAATCAAAAGCAAGGTTTTGGAGATATTTGGTACCTAAAATACTTGAAGCCAAATATTGCAAAAGAAACACAACAAAGTATTTTTCATAGTATTACGACCTTGACATTGGGCTTGAATGCCCCATCATATGGGCTACATAACTTGACCTTGGGCAAAAGGCCCACTGAAGTGCTAACATAATGAACAATGGACAAGCCTGGTCTTTGAAATTTAAGATAGGTAAACCAATGTTTCTAGTGGATCCTGACCTGTGATAGAGAATATATTTCACTAACAAAAAACTTTTGAAGCAAATATTTAAAGCGCTATTAAAGGCACATAATGCTAATAACTCGTCGAATATGATCGCCTTTTGGGTTTTTGTATATATAAATCAAGTAAGTATCCATTTAGACATCATTCCAATGTGTTTGCATACTTTTGGTTACACAATTTGTACTTGTAGCCGATAAAACCGTATCAACATTTGTTGATATTGAAACCGCGTGGTTGTCCGAATAGCGGGATCACATACGTGGCCTCTAATGAAACGAACACACCACGTCATGGTTAAGTTATCTGAAACCGATGTGAAACGTGTGTCGTCAAACGTTTATTTCCGCCAGAAACCATTAACAAGACGAACCACGTCACATTTGTTCACGTGCCTCCTCTTTAGTTACCAGGAACCACGACACGGTTTATTTTAACCTAGAGATTACAGAAAATTTCCGAAATCACGTGACAGTCGTTTTTGGATAAACAGAGGGGGTGGATACAACAACTTTCTATGGTTTTAGACTGTTGATTTATTTTAAATTTCGAGAATTGTGGTTTCATTCTTATGTATACATGTTATGTTTATATACTTATTAGTTGCAAACCCTGGGATGTGTCTGGAGAAGATGGGAAGTTAACGCATTATGTGCCTTTAAGGCAAAAAATACATGGTTGATGATCGGTGTGACCTTGGACCATGGGCGTAACGCAAGGTGCATGAATGTGGATTTGTTACACGGCGGAGCGATGATATCCATTTGTGAAATTCAAAGCAATTTACAGAACATATAGGCCATTTATTATCTAATGTTAAGGTTTTGCAATTGCAAGTTGTATGTGACCTTGACCCTGGGCTTTGTGGGTGGCAAAACATATGTGGATTCATCACAAGGGTGGTAGAGGGACCCTTGATTAGCGTCGACCTCCATTTTCACAAATCTGAAAAGTAAGTAACACTATACCATCCATATGAAGTTTGAACACATCGGTAGAGCGGTACAGGAGAAACATGTTTGAAAAAAGTGTGGACGGTTGAACGAAGGTCTACGGAGGAAAAGCGGTAACAATAGTTCACTTAAGCCTTCGGATCAGGTGTGCTAAATGTATACGCAATTTACAATGGGCGTTAATGGTTGTGACACCCTATCATAGTTTAAGGTTAGTTTTTAGTACTCTTTGAGGTGTAAAATACCATGAATAAGACCCAGGCTCTGCTTAGTCCTTTTTTGAGATCCAGAACAAAGGCTCTTGGCGAGGTGCTCACGAAACAGCTCCTTGTACCTGTTCTTCCGACATAATCCTTGGCAAACATTCCATTCTGCACAGTACATTAATGCTGAAAACAGTATAAATTTGGTAGGAACACATCGTGCATGGAAAGGGCCAATTTCCACCCTTAAAATTCAGCTTCAAGATGAATACTGATCAAATGATGCACTTGTTAGCATGATCAATTAATCATACCAAAAGCATGTTAATGATCGCTACAATAAGCTAAAAAAAAAGGCAGGAGGAATGCATTTTCGTAACATTTTCAATCACCCTTTACCTCGGCAGGTGAGACAACTCACTTTTACAGAGGCTCAGTGATGGAAGATTGTTATAATAAATTATTAAACTTCTATCCTAGTACAAACCAAAAATCGAAACGATTCTTCATATTCCTTTTCTTAATTAAATTTACTTACATCCATAGGAACTAGAAAATTGGCCTGTCGACAAAATGAGGGCCCTTGGCAGCCAAATCAATAAAAAGCCATTTACACAAGTGTAAAAGTTTTAGAATTTAAGATCACGGCAAGTATGTGACCTGACCCTGGGCTTAGCGGGGGGCAGCACGGACCTGGATTTGTTACACTGTGAAAGAGGACCCTTAGAGCAAATGTGTGTATAGTTTGTATGTGACAGTGAAGGACACAGAAAATTTATGGCCAACTTACCTGCAGTTGAGGTTTGTTATGACAATTGAGTGTGTGACACTGACCCTAGACTTAGTGTGTGGCAGCACGGACGTGGCTTTTGTTACTGTGGTTAGAGGGCCCTTAGAGAAATGCATGTGTGAAATAATGAACAATTCCAAGAAGGAAACAGAAATATTATGCCACAGTTAATGCTTTGTGAAACGAGAGCATCAAAGAGTGGCAGCAGTCCCCCCGACCGACGCCATGTATACATGTAAAGCAGAATTCCTAGGTAAAATGCCTAAGAAACAATTCGCGCAAATGTAGGTGAATGGTCAAATGAAGGTAACTTGCTCGTGTGTTTCAGATAAATAGCAGTGGGGGCCAAATGTGTGGAAGTTTTGTCACTGTAGGTTGTACAGGTGGTGTGAAATGGAGGTTAAATGCAAAAGGATGAACATTTGTAAAATTCCTATTAATATAAAGCTATATTTGGCGAAAATGTAGGTGACGGTCAAATGTAGGCCAAATGCTCGATTGTGTTTCATAAGTAGAACAATCTGGGGGGATAAAATGTGTGGAAGTTTGGGACTGTAGGTCTTGGTGTTAAACGGTAGTGTGAAATGGACTTAAACGTACAGGTGAACATTTGTAAAATGCCTAAGTTAAATTCGCGGAAATGTAGGTGAGGTTAAATGAAGGTCCTGGCTCGTGTGTTTCAGTTAAAGTAGCATTGCGATGAAATGTGTGCAAGTTTGGTGGTGTAGGTGTAAGAGGTAGTGTGAAATGGACTTAAACGCAACAAAGGTGAAACATTTGCAGTCTACAGACGGCAGGACGGACGGACTGATTGTATACCCGAACGTTTTTCGTCGGGGGATTAAAAAAGCACGGAAAGAGAAGGCAAAAAACCTATAGGGGCACCGCCGACTCATGGGGCACCCTAATAAGCATAGCCTACTCACCTTTATCTTTCCAATGAATTCATGGTCGCTGGACCATTCTCGAAAACTTGGAATCAAAAAGAACTCTTTTTGGAT
The DNA here is from genome assembly GCA_029237695.1 of Conchocele bisecta. NCBI lineage: Eukaryota > Metazoa > Mollusca > Bivalvia > Lucinida > Thyasiridae > Conchocele > Conchocele bisecta. The sequence goes on along the minus strand of CM055265.1, from coordinate 88,723,527 downwards.
GGTGTTGGTTAGTAAATGTGAGTAGAAACTCCTTCCTAGGACCACCATATTCCACAGCTGCCTGGAATTTTACATTTACATGTCAATTATTAATCCTGCTGTTACCTTACATTTCGGCAAACAAACATTTGTTACAGAAAATTGACGGATACTCATTTTGTAATCATTCCACACGTTTCCACCATATGGAACGACCGTTTTATACAAAATATTAACTAATTTATCACCATGTCCATGGGGAGTAGCGCGCGCTACTCCACGGATGTGAAGAATGGTGAGGTAAACTGAAATATTTGGAATATTCATAATAAAATATGGTATGAAAATATTTTTGCTTTCTGTCGTATATTATCAAGTAGAAGACTTATTGCACACTAGAAAAAAAACTTTGTACAAATTATGATTTATTAAATATATTTGAATAAATATCGTGTTTTATTATTAATTTGAGAAAATGTTATTACTTACCCTGTTAGAACAGTGACCAGAGACAGTATGGAGAAATTAAGTAATACCAAATGGAAACGTCGCTTTTGATGTTGGAAACGTTTGGAATGATTACAAATTAGGCATCCGGTTAACAAATATTTTGTTTGCGTAATGTAAGGTACATCTCTCTATAATGTGCAGTAATGGTAGATATAATTATATTAGCCGGACCATACTGATGCTACGTTAGTAATATAATGTATGAGAGAACAACCTAGTATATTGCTAATTAATGTGTAGATAACCGTCTGTAATTGCCGGACCAACTGAGCTACGTTTAGTAATAAATGTTTGAGAGAACAACCTCGTATTTGCTAATAATGGGTTGTCGGACACCATTCATCAGTTAGAAGTGTGTTTATTTTTTCTATTTCTGTATTCATTTTTTAAGAGGGTACATGTATGTTATAAAGCATATGATATGCCTATACGTATTTATTTATAAAATTTAAAATTCTGATTGGAAAATAAAACATGTGATCTCTGTCGAGCTCCTGTGGGCAGCCTTGACGGTAAACGTGGGGATTGAGAATCATGCACATTACCGTGATGTTGTCCCAAAACTGTTAGTTTAAATATTTTGAGGTCTAAATACATTGTAAGTCCTAGTACAGTCCAAATTCTAGGACGGCAAGTGATTACAGAATTAATATGGTTTTCTAGTTTTTTTTATTTCTCCACCAAACCTGGCAAGTTATCAGTTGTGTAAATGAAAAATGTTCATCAAATTACGCCCTTAAGGCTTAATGCATCAGTCAATTGTTGAATCCCCGCACCCCCCCACCCCCCCCTCCGGGGGAGGGGCGGGGGCTTTACCGGGGCATTAGTCCTGTCCCTGACTGTATAACCCCGCAGACATTTCATCCGCAAGAGAAATTTGAAACTTGATTTGAGTCTTGGACCATTTATCTTCAACAATCACACAGGGTTATGGAAACCGGGCTGCGAGAATCACCAGGGGAGCAATCCAAGTTGGCCGCCAGAAATCGTATTGCTATGTAAATATCATAACTACACAGCTTATAAGTGTGTTAAAATACATCGTTTTATGGTTTTAGGGTGTGGGGAATTACCGTTATTCCGACATCGTATTCATGATTAGAAGGGTACGTTCACATTATCAAGTTCCTAAATGGCTCGCCAGCCACCTATTGTAAATCCAGATTTTGATCCATACGCTGTAAAAGTAAGTGGATTGCATTGTAGTTTATTGTGTGTTGGCGTGGGAAATCCATTTGTTGGCTATTCTACTTCGTGGATAGGATCCGTCAAATGTCACATGCATAGGTTAAAGGGCAAGAAAAAAGGCTTTTTTTAAAAACATGATGATCTTCAAATATGTTTATTTGATACAAACTTATTATCAGGCTGGCTGAGGAACATTGTTCCACCATTGAAATTGTACAGCACTCTCAAACAAATAGGAATAATACAGTTAACATGTAGTAGGCCCCGGTTCTTTACTAAATGGTGCCGATATGAATACATGTCTTAAGCAGCCTCTGTGCCAGTACCGTTGCAGTAACTCTTACTATCGTAAATAGTGTCTTCCTGTTAAAGCATCCATTTGATTTGAAAGGCAGAGTGTTGCATATATAGTGGATGTTTCAGATATGTTTACCTTAGCTCCTTATGGTTCGAAATATATACATGGAATATATGCCAGCAATCAGACCCGAGAAAGGTGCAATTGAGGTATATTGCATGGTTTATCATTTGCACAGATCGGCTCAACAATCCTTCTTGTGACAGTAGATCACACACTTACATCTGCTGCTTTGCTTGAACATCGCTTCGAAATTGCATTTTCAACTACAGGCCACAAGTGGTAAGGATTTTGGAGGGGACTGGTTGTTTAGCGATTTAAGTGGCAGTAAGCTCCCATTGCGGCTGATTCCAACCTACTCAAGAGGGTCGAGCTGGTTGGTATCAGCTAGTCAGTAAAGTAGTGAAGAGCATTGCGGATCACATTAATATTGACCCGCTTCTAGATGTCCTCGGATGACACTTGTTGTGGGTGGTAGCCCCTTCTTAACATACCAATTGAATGCCTGTGGACGTCAAGTCGTAAATTGGTTCAAATGTAGTTGCAGTGGTTTGCTTGTGGCACCGGGCCCCATACACGGACGAGAGTATAGTTCTGCCTGTTGTAGCTCCGCTTCTGAGAGCACGGGATACTCGCGAAGCTGGAGAGAAGCATTGACGGTTGCATACGAAGTGGCGGCTTGCCGTGTGTTTGCCAACTTTGCTGAGTGCATCGTCTCAGTCGTGGACATGTGCCTTGTATGAGTTACACGGCATAATTCCTCTCCTAGTTTGAGGTGCATGGACATGAGCGGAATCATCCGTCGCTTCTCCCCAGTCCCGGACTGAACCAAAGCTCCTGCAAACCACCCTCTTTGAAACAAGCTAATGTAGCGCAGGAGGAAGAATTACAGTTCTGTCGTCATTAGTCACTACGATCGCTTTCTCACAGCCCCTCCCGACTGCCCAGTGCACGTGAGCTATTATGCGAGCTTGTCTGTCCTCCTGCCAGTTGTTTAGATAGCCAGATCACTCGCAGGTGATCCAGCCAACTTCAAGTCTCGCAGACGTTATCTCTTCAATGACCACCATTCCACTCAATTACCTCGTCCTTGCATATCCCGTCGCCACATCCCGCGCCAGTAGCTGAAGTTCTGTTGGTTGAGACTAGATGCCCAAACTTGTCTAACTGGTGTGGATTAGGCACAGGACTCATCCACGACGGCAAATCGACAGCGACAATATCATCAACCAGCTCTACGGTTCCGCTCGCCGATACTTGATGCTCAATTCATTGTAGCTATCGAATAATTATGTGCGTCATTTCCATGTGTTGGACATGACTCGACGGGCAATCTCAGAATTCTTGTATGACTCACCAAAAAGTGCAGACAAAGGACCGGGATGGGAAACTGTTCTGATTTTTGACATAGTCAAGCATGACATGTGTTGCTAGTGGGACTGTCTTTTGGTGAATCGTGTAATCATTTGTTCGGTAAGTTTATTTTCAAGTCAGTGGACCAACTTTGCCTTATTCAGGCTTGGTTGTGATGTCGACACAAATAGTTGGCTAGATTGCAAGAAGGTCATGACGAATACAGCTCTTCTGGCGACATTCCGCGAAGTGTAGCGATTTATGCCTCCTATGTGCAGATGCGCTATCCTGTGCGGAAAACGGCCAGTTCCTGTTGGAACGTTATTGGTTTTCGTTGTACATTGTGAGTCAAAGGCAGGGAGAGATTCACCTTAGATATGGTGACGCTGAGTTTATTTGACCTGTCCACGTACCGCTCAATCGCGAAATTTCGGTATACCTTGTCACCGTTCTCCAGTGCCTTCGAAGTCTCACCTTAACGATGTCATTGACAATGTGCTTTGTCACGATATGTAGAGTGGAACGTGTGGTGCCAGAACAATGAAGGGGTTTTCCCGGGGCTTCACATTAACTCTAGTAATCGTGTCACATTTCGGGTCAAATATCAAAACCCTTTCGGGCCACCGGCTCATGACTGTATTGTTCGTTTCCAGATGATCATGAGTAGAGCTTTGGTGAGTAACTGTGAGAACATGCTTGATCTGCGAGGATTTCTGAATCAGAAGCCGAAACTCGGCCACAACCAGCCAGCATTCTCCAGCGCTTGCCCAACCAATACGTCGTCCACCTGGACCCTGCGAGAATCTGTTCTGCGACTGCTCCAGGCTTCAATTAATCCCCTGCACCGCACAGCAAATACCGCACCCGGTCGGTCTTTGACAACAAACTGGCCCATAACAAACGGCGGTTAGAGTGTGGGATAGGTGACTCCTGAACCTGAATCCTATCCAAGTTCCATTGATGCGTAAGGCAGGATAATTGTTAGCATCAAATTCACGTAGGGATGGCCATGAAGCCTCCTGTTCCGTCATGCAGCTGCCAGTTACCATCACGGTCTGCTACAATCAGCTGCTTGATTATTGCAACAATCTTCTGAAAATTCAACGAAAAGAAGTAATGCATAAATTCCGATTTCTCCTGGCACCCTTGGACAAATGTGGTGGATGAATTGTTGACGGAGATCGGCAGCATCAGCAGATACTGCTTCAAACTTAGGGATCAGGACCCCTCCCGCCTCTTTGTTTGCAACACATCCTTGAGCTGTGAATGGCAGACTGGACAAATGGTACAGACGTGGGATCATTGGAATGCAGAATGCATTCACATGACGAGATTTCAAGAACCTCTGATACGTAGCATTCATGTTAATTGACCCGGACGTAGTGCACCAGAGAGCACAGTTGAAAAAACTGTTTCGGTCGATAACTTCACTTTCAATAGGGCATCGCTCATTCATGCACTAAGATACTCCCTGACAAACCGCCAAAAGTACCTTACAAAAGTGGTAACATTCCTAAACATTGGAAAAAAAGGTCGTCCGAAAGTGCCCGGCTCTTCATGACTATATCAAACAATGTGATATACACCCTCATCAGAAACTATGGGCCATAGTATCTTGATTCTCAACTGGCGACGGGATGCTTGGGAAATTGGTAAGTGCACTTGCGGACAGTGGCATATATATGCTGTCACAGGTGAGGGATAACTGGAAGAAAACCCAAACTCTCATCAGTGGCAACGTTTGCTGTTGTGATCCAGTGCATGAATTCACCCGAAGGAGGAAGCTCGCCAGGAGCAGCAGCAGAGTATGGGAGTCCACAGGCGAATGAGTGATTATGAACAAATTCGGTTTGGCTGACTGCTCTACAGCTTTCTCAGCATCCGATTATAATGTCCACGTCAATGTTATCTACAAGCTAAAGTTGGGTGTAAGGTAGGCTTCCATGCGGGTTTGTGGTTGAGAGGGTACAATTTGACAGGGAAGTTTTTTCTTTTGACGGAGACGTGCGAATTTCGAGTGTTCTCGTGCTTGATACAAAAGGCTTTGACTTGGCTGGCGGAAGTGGTCTCCTGGTATAGAGCCTGTGCTGTATATGTTTGCCTTGTGTACCTGAAATGTTTTCTGATGAATTATCTTCGAAAAATACTTCATTGTCCAAAGGCGCCTCAAATGCCCAGCCGTGTCGGAAAAATGGCTTGGATATGGGCACCCAGTGACCTCCGATGACTGTATTGTGTAAGCCAACATGGAGACACCTGATCGTTCACTTCATTGTAGCTAGACGAGGTACCTACTCTTTGTTCAGTGTTGTCAGTATCTCCCTGGCTGGTGTCTTCCCCATACATGTATTGTCCTAGCATTGTGTGTGGAGTGGGGTCACAGAACTTGTCGTCTCAGCCATAATCGACTTGTTTAGCGGCTTTGTCATGATTCACCAACGTGTCTAACAGCGATCCAAGATTTTTAATTTTAATAGACTAAGTCCGCGGCGGTGATGATGGATTATGAAAAAACAAGTTCGATTCATTTGCTAGGATTTGAGCAAATTGAATATTTTGCACCATAGTGGTCTTCGAGTAACTTTTTAACATCGCGGTTGTCTATATTATGAAAATCAAGAGTGTATCTAAATGATAATACAAACTAGTGATGTCCTTCCAGTAAACCCATTACCCTTCTTGCAACAGAGGGTCAATGTGCTCTAAGGCCTGCCAAAACAAAGTATGTTTGACCGCAGGAATTCGAATTGCATTCGTCGATAGGATACTACTAGAGGACTGATACATTTGACTCATATGTATGCAAGTAACGTTGATACAAATTGCATGACAATACAAATCTGATGCAAAACAACATCCTCAACACTGCATTAGCTCCGAGACTTACAGAATACCTCATTTTCAGATGTTTAGTAGCAGTCAGAAAATTTGTGCGCTGCTGCAACTCGCTCACTAATTCTGAATTTGTTTCTCGCAACGATACACGGTTTACATGAACCCTAATCATGCCACACACAACACATTTCAGCAGTGTTGGATTCTTTCAAACTCGCTGCTTCCCTCGGGTGTGACAGAGCTGCGACGCATCATGGGTTGTTGTACATTCGTCTTCTATTCTGTTCCATTTTCAGTGTACATGTCAGCAACAGGCTTCAGCCTGTTCAAATTGCTTTAGTTTTTGCATATGTGGTATACCACTTGAAGCACTTGTTTGTGTGTGGTACACATATGGCTGTGCCTCCACCCTATGCTATTCTCAGTCTTTTGCTGATTCATCTTTCTCTGATTGACGCAGCACGCTTCATACTCTCTCGACCAGCTTCTTTTGGTTGTGTTGTTTTATGTTATCACCAAATTCTTGGCAGATGAAATGCATTTCGTGGGATCAAACTCTGTTGAGATACCGGTGTCAGTAGAAACCCAAACATGTTCACACAAAGGAGTAGGACTGCTGTCCCTGCCTCCCGCCATTATCGTACAGTCTGTGTATATGTATACGACAAACTGCAAACAAACGTATACAACTAACAAATATTTTATATATAAACACTCTTTGAATTCAATACTCGTTATGAAAATGTCGTAGCAATGCTGCTAAGTTGACAGTCAGAAAACCAAACTGTAACGTGCAAATTCAGCTGACGAATAGGTATAGTCCAACGCAATGCTGGAGTGGTTGTCGTTAAATATTTAACAGCGCCTGGTACTTTAAATTTATGGAATACGATACACGCGTGATTGGAAAGTGGCGCGAAACGGATCTATACAACGCTGTGATTTTATTTCAATATTAACAACATAGGTTTAATATGATGTAATAAAGGGACAGAATATATCATCTACGATTTACAGTCGGAAAATCCACGAACAGCCACCTCTCTACCAAACGGGCCTCTCTATTTACAGCCACATTCTAAGATCCAACGTGATGATATTACAAGAGTCACAATTAATGTGCGTAATTGATCAACATTGTGGGGGATTTTGTGTATTATTCACCAAAACTGGCAAGATGTTTATAAAAGTACGCACCTTAACTGTAGCATCTGAAATTACTATTATGAGTTTCCTCTCTTGCTATCAGCCACACTCTGTACAACAGCCAGTTTGAGGTTTTCATGTATTGCTGTTGTAGAGAGGTTTTTTTTGTACATGTCAAGGCGATCGGGTAGGGACCGTGAGGTTGACGGTGTGTATGTGGTCGGAAAGGGGGTGCTCCCCAATCTGGAAATTGTGTCTGGTGGTTTTGGTGATTTTCGACCTTGATCTTTGTGGAACGTGACCTTTAACACGAATACGATGTCAGTAAAGGATTTCCACACCATTAAAACTTATAAAACGATTGTGTTCACAAAAACTAATATGATGTGTAGTTTGATATTTACATTTGCAATACGTTTTCTGGCGGCCATCTTGGATTTGCTCTTCTCTGTTTGGCGTTCTCGCAGCCGGGTTTCGCAAAAGCACCTCCGTGATTTTTGAAGATAAATGGTCCAATACTCAAATCAAGTTTCAAAATCTCTTGCGGATGAAATGTATACGGGGGTTTTAGGCAGGGTCCTGGGACTAATACACCGGGGCTTTTACTTTCATGATGCCCCGCAGTGCGGGGACTTTACCGGGCTTTTACCAAATGGGCCGGAGACTAACCCCGGGGGCTTTAACCGGGGTTTTAACCGGGCTTACCTGGGCATACCCGGGGATTAACATTCATGATTGACCCGCAGTGCGGGGCTTTTACGGGGCTTTCACAGCAGCGAAATATAAGCCCCGCTATTCCCGAGGGGGGGTGGCGGGGACTTACATTGACTGATGTATCCATAATTGTAGCTGCTGATTATTACTTTATATGATTTACCTTCCCTTCAACAGCCGTCCTCTTCTTACAACCAGCAAGTTTTTCTTATAAGTCTTTTCTGTAGATGGCTGTTGTTGAGATTGCAATGTAGAATAAACGTTAAGAAACAAGATTACATCATAGAAATGTTTCATGTGTTTGGTCTCTTTTTATTTATCGTCTAAGGACATAGTTACGTTCTTGGTCACTGATGAATAGTATTTTTTGTGTATTTATTGCTTTCTTTTTCTGTTTTAGTTGTGTTTTTCTAATTCCATCCTAATATGGACATATTTGTTCAACAAAATCTCAGAAACAAAAACAAGTGTAGGGTGATGTGGGCCCTGTATCGCTCATCTGTTAGATTACCCACACTTCAACCTGTCCATGAGGGAAATTCTCAGGTAATCAGAGCTCAATATTCACAGAAAACAATAGATTCAGTCCTGGGAATTAAAATATCCTGACCTGTGGAGAAAGAATTTTGAAATCTTGAATGAAAGTACAAACTTTTTCACCTGTGGCGTCCATCCTTGTAATGATACTAAATCATCTAATTTCGATGAAAGATGAGTCCACAGGTCGAACGCCTCGACAATACCTTTGATTTGAACATATCCAGTGAGTGTGAAGTTTGGACTTCACTTGACCCCTGGGCCTCGCCCAATTTCGATCCAGTGGGCACTATATGGACAAATCTTGAAACAGCGCTAACTACCAATCATTCATTACCAAGTTTGTCGGAAATCAGCCTGGTCGGTTCGTGGGAGTGGGGTGGGAAGAAGATTTTTTAAGAAATTTGAGCTATTTTTAGATGGTGGCCATCTTGGATAGCGACGACCTCCATTTTCACAATCTGAAATGGCATCACCCATATATCTTTCTGTGAAAGTTTGACCAACATCGGCCAAGCGGTTCACGACGACGAAGGACGGGACGACGGACACATTGCCATGACAATTAAAAGCTCATGTGAGGCTAAAACATAAGAGATATAAAAACATACTGTGCCCCAAATATCTATAATTTTTACCGCTCAGTAAAACTGAACCTCAGGCACTTTCTGAGGGTCAGTAATGCTTCCTATTTCCTTCAAAAGCAGTCTTTACCTACACGGGCTCTGTTTCGATGAGTATGTTATTAGTGTTTCACCTCAATGCAGTAGCTGCTAGTTTCTTCTTTAACTCCAATGGTCGGCCTGTGACGAGCATTGTTTGAAATATCTTTAGAATGGCACCGGGTCAGTGGACATTTTGAGCTTGACAGTAGGTACACATTCTGCCACAAACTGTATCAACGGTGACAACCTCTGTAGATCCGATGGCCTCAGTACTTTGTATGTTAAGCTGAATATTGAACAAGTGAAAACATCTCTGGTTATCAGATATAAAATACCATACTAATTTTAAACAAGAGTGCCATGATGTGCTCAGTATCGCTCAACCTGGTGAAAAAGCTCATAATTTTTAATGTTGCATAAACTAACAGGGAATTCACCTACTCAAGTACAAGGCCAAACATAGTGAATTGTAAATACTGCAGGCCTATTCCTATATTTCCAGTATTGGGCCAGCTATTTCCAACCTGCGATATGAGAATCCTCGCCTTTTTCTCCATTGGAGATTGAGAAATTAGACTTGGATCCCATCCCTGTGGTTCCTGAGAAGAGATTTTTCAGTATTTGTACTATATTTTAGACGGCGGCCAATCTTTGATTAGCGGACCATCCTCCTTTTATCCAAATTTGAAAAACTGTGGAGTTTGGCCATCATTGGGCCAAGCGGTCCATGTGAAGAAGAATTTGACAAATCTCTATTAAAGAACACTTTTGGCTGAACCTATCGGCTGCCATCTTGGTTGATGCAATCATCGGATCTCGACAAAAATTGCGCCACAGTGATAACTAGTCAATATCTTCGAATTGATATATGACATGCCCATATTCGGTCAAGTCAAATTTGACACCCATTTAACCACCCGGGCCATGCCATGCCCATTTCTGACCCCAGGGTCACAAATTGAATTATAAATTATGGTAGTGCAGGTGTAGCACATATACCAATGAATGTTTGCACATAACGAACTGGTGTATGCACATAACGAACTGTGACCTGCACATAACAATTTAAAACTCATAATGAAAAGGCAGCTGAGGCGTTCCATAATATATACGTCCTTTGGTTCATTGGCGGTTCTGACCAGGACTTAGAGTATCTGCGACGGATCTGCACGTGTGCCATTCCATGTTACACATGTGCGCTATCTGACCAAAAGCTACACCCGTCAAAAACACGATAAGCCCCTTTTATCGTGGCATGGCGCATATTATGGGCCCTTATGTAGCATGCGCACGTCTGTATATTGTTGAGTCTGCTGAGAAAAATGGCCTATATATGTTGTTAACAGTTGTTAATTCACCATTACGCCATTTCATCATTACGCCGGTAAATATTCTATAAGCAGCTCTACACTCTACACAGGTGAAACATTTTACAGGTGCAAAAGTTCAAACAATGGTGCTACGTATTTGCACTATTTACAGCTGTACATAAGTTAAACTTTAATTGTCCCGGGGCCTGCCTGCAATAGTTTGCAGGCAAGCTTGTGTGATACACAGTGAGCAGCTTGACATGTTTTTGAACAGTATCTCATAAACTTGCAACCCGTACACCGCTTGAACTGGTATTGTGTCTCTGACTCCTGTTGGCAATAGGCACAACAGTCACCCCCAACGTAGATCCGGATTAATGTCATACATGTTTTGGGCTTAAATGGGGCTATCCTGAGACTTGTCACAAGTTACTACTGGTCACGAGACTTATCCACCACCACAATCACAACTTTTGCAATAAAAAAACAACAATCAACATACCAGTATACCAAATATATTGCATATACCTACACCATGTGCATACTCTTGTTAAAAGTCAAATAATGGAAATTATAACTAATCCATGATATGTTATGTACTTGTAATGTTGTTTGCGCACATGCCTTTGCCTTGTATGTAAATAAGTTGTAATTAGCTCGTATGGGTATGAATTCATATAAGCTATTAGCTTGTTTTCAAATTCATGTATAATTCACATGTAATGAGGTAACATGTATTGTATGAAATAAATATTGTTTTAATTAAACACCAATAAACAAATAAACAAAACCACAGATAAGAGATCAGTCTGTTACAAGTTTACCATATGTATCTACGCACAACCCACAGAACCCGGAAGCATTTAATTTAATTAAAAATAATTGGCCCATACTCGAAAAAGACTACCATATGAAAGCCGTTCTGCAAACAACAAAGGTTATTAAAAGTAAACGGCAGGCTAGACATCTGAAACATATTCTGACAAATGCGAAACTCGAGGATACAAACATTGGTAAAAACTGGTTACAAAATGTAATCGTCCGAACTGTGGGTTGTGCGTACATATCTTTGAATCGAACCGCTATATACATTCAATGGCAATGTTTTTTATGTAAATGAATCGATGTTATGTAATGTACAAACTGTTTTGTACATTATAACATGTAATGGATGGGGAGAGTACTATAGCGGTGAAACATCAAACTTGCGGAATCGCAGAACTGTCCATTTACAACAAATACGAGACCCTGCAACTCGAAAATACCACTGAGTGAGCATATATATGTAACTATGTGCTATAGACCGATCTCCCAAGTTTCAGATGTTTGCCTTTTATAAATTCAAAAGAACAAGTAGAACTCTCCGCTCAGAAAAAGAAAACTATTACCAAAAACTGTTCAAACCAAAGTTGAACAGCCTACCATATACATGTACTACATAACGTCATAGAACATGATGTTACGTTGGTGTTGGAACGTCACATAATGCTTAATACTCCTGAAGAGTCTAACTAAACCAGTAGGGTAACTTAGAGTTATTACTTTCTTTATACATGTATATATTATGTTCACGAGTGTCCCATGATATAAATGCTCAAGTTTACATTATTGTCGTATGTACTGAAAATTTATTTGATAGACGTGTATACTCAAATTTAATTGATTTGTTGACCTCGACTCAAATTTACTTCTTACTATTGATATACCTGATATGTACTCGCATTTTCCTGATACAACATTTATAGGTGAACACAAGTATTATGTTCACCTTGTTTGTGAGGCAAATGTTTTGTTATCCCCTCGCCGATAGGCAAGAGGGGATATATAGCGTTAGTCCATGTACGTACGTATGTTAGTAACACCTGTGATTTTTCAAAAACTTATCAACCGCTTCAGCTATTTTGATAATATTGGGCCACAATGTGTGTCTAGGGATGGTGCTTTGTTTTGCATACAAACCATGTCTAATCGCCTAAGGACTTATGTTCACCTTGTTTGTGAGGCAAATGTGTTAACCCTTTGATTCTAAAGTGCTGTAAAACCATGTTGTAAATGATTCTAAAGTGCTGTCAAAGCATGTTTTGATGATAACAATGGAAAATAGAAAATAAACAGCAGACGACAACAAAAATAAGATAGCGGTCTAAGGGTTAATGCTTTTTTTAATTATCAAGACTGCCTTCGAGGGAATTAGCTTAGTGATAACGATGCCCTTGTTTGGTTTGTATGTGGATATATGCACGAGTTCCGTAGCGTGCGATACTGCGCGACTTTAGGAGCGCAACATCGTTGTGTGGCAGAAAGGGTGGCATATATCGACATACAAATCAAATAACCTTTTAATATACATGCATACATACATCATTCACAATTTATATGCGCCTCAAAACATATACAAAATATAAATAAAATATTTGACTAATGTGTTATTTTATTTATAGTGGGCGACATGTGGGAGCATGCAATGGGTCATTTAACGATCGCGGTTCATCCTTACTGGAATCCCGACCGGGGAACTGGTTTGGCCCTCACGTACGTCTTTGGCATTTTTGTATGTGACAGTTGAATCTGGTTATACTGCTTATGTGAGTATTACGATTATTCGATTCATAATCCTATTACTTTTAGAGGAAGGGTCCAAGTGACTTTGGTGTGGTATATGTACCTGGCACCAAGTCGGGTCATTCTAATTTCAGTGCTGAATATATTTTCTCGATGTAAATATTCCGTTCTGATTTTGGGATTTTCCCCTAATGCAGCAGGTTAAATATTAGAAACAAAATTGCTACATACCCCGCTCCATACCTTCTCACGAGGGTAGCAAGAAGAGTGATTTTTGCAATCAGTTATCCGGCGTGTTTGATATGTTAGCAATATAAAACTGGCAAAGCTGTGTCAATAACTTATTAATAAAGAACATACACATGCAGAAATTGGTTATTTTACCTTGTCAATGTGTTCATCTGATATTTACATGTATATCTTGTAAATTTGAAAGCTTCATTTCGTTATGTTGAATGTTGAACAATAACTAGAGAAATGATGGCTTCCATGGGAAAATGATTTCCCTGTTCTATTATTTTTGGCAATTTACTAGTTCTACATCAACGATTATTTGTTTAAGTGTATACATATATACAGTTTACTAAATTTTTAACAGCTTTGGATATGCACTTCGGTTGTTCACATTTTTGAATGGGTCAAATTGTAGCCGTTGATAACATATCGAATTATTGTAGCTAGTTAAATATGGGATCGAACCCGTTGACCCGGCCTTGCATGACCTTAGTTGTTGATACGCTGTTGAGTACCAATACACAAGCAAACACACCCATTAATGGAATAGTCCAAAACACATGGAAACATTGGTTATTTAAAGATGTTAATTAACCATTGCAACCCTACATACCATAACACCGATAAGTGCAAACGCTGTAGATCGAGATGAGCCGTCTCATCAGGATATTGCAGTTATTGTCATTATTTTTAAGATTTTTATACGCCCAAAAAACGGGACGTATTATGTATTTACATTGTACGGGCGGCTGCTGGCAGGCAACAAGAAAGAACATCCGATATTTATGTATGTATATGGGTGAAAATAGCAACAACCCAGCGGTCCTAGTATCGTCATATACAGTCAAACCTGTGAATAAAGGCCAGCCAGGGGAAGTAAACAATATGGCCTTTGGTCTTTATTCACAGTGTCATTTATATAATAATTGTGCCATTGGGACAACAAAAGTGTGACCAGGTGATTGCTATTCGGAGGTGGTCTTTAGCACAGGTTCCACTATATGTTGCATTAAACCACTTTACACAGGGCCATGAAAAAAACACGTTTTTATTTTGTATAGTATATTATTTCAAATCAGATGGCCGCGGCCTGCATTTCGAGCCCGCCGATTGTGATGGATAATTCAACGATCGGGGTTCATCCTTAATACCGGAATTCCGACTGGAGACCTGGTTTGGCTGTCACATACGTCTTTGGCATTTTGTATGTGACAATTGAATCTGGTTATATCCCTTATGTGAGTATTACGATTATTCGCTATCTTATTTTATGGGAAGGGGCCAAGTGACTGGTGCGGTATGGACCTGGCACCAGGTCAGGTTATTCTAATTTCAGGGCTGAATATATTTTTTCTCCATTTAAATATTCCGTTCTGATTTTCGGATTACCCCCCCCCCGACACAGCAGGTTAAAACGGGATCAAACCCGTTTGCCCGGCCTTACATGATTTTAGCTGTGACGTTAAGCACCAATAAACAAACAGACCGAGCCCGCCGAGGCATCTGGTGGTGATCTCGGGGTAAGATATATAAATAATGTAGTATAACAAAACAAAACCAGAAATGGAAGAATGGAGCTATTTAAAGTACATTTAAAGTCACAGCCACATTTAGTACTTGTTAAATGACTTTCTTAACCCTTTCACCACTGCAAACACAGTAGGTCTAGATGAGCCGGATCGTAACGAGCCATTTCATCAAGATCTGCACTTTTTGCAATACAAGTATTTTTCATAGTTGTTCTTTTATAACAAGGTGATTGCCTGGGAATGTCTCGCCCACTAGACTAGGCGATCGCCACAAAATTATTGAAAATGCAGTTTGGAAAGCATCCGACTAACGAATCAGGAGGTATTCAACACGCCCTTAACTGTATCGAGACAAATGTTAACGTCACCAAGATAAAGGTCACGGTCACCAAAATGACACTGGATTGATAGCCATCGATGTGAGAAAGCTATTGATGAAGTTTGGTACGGATCTAACCGAATAACGGATCAGGAGGTATTCCACATTTGGACATGGGTCCAGAATGATTGACACAGCGTGTCACCAAGGTCAAGGTTACCCACATCACACTGGATAGATAGCTATTGAAAAAAATAATAGTTTAGACAGATTATAAAGTGTATATAATTGCACATCAAAAAATAAAGTATAAATAGTAATTTCAGTTAATATTTTAAGGAAAAACTGTTACTGCCCTTGATATGAGTGTGGAAAGTTACGTCTGATATTGTATAATAATGCCAATCAATACGTGGGGTAATGGTGAATGAATGTTTATTTTGCCAGAAAATATCTCGGATGATGTCTCCGACATTGTGTGCCTACTGCATGTACCTTTAATTTTAATATTAAAGTTATATAATGTTGAAGTAATTTGTTCAAAGTTTTTGACGGAAAAAAATTGCTAAGAGTTTCCACAAAAATGTCAAGGTAAAAAATGTCAAAGTCATGTTAATGGCGGCATGACGGTTTTCTAAATGCTCACATGTATCAGGTGTCCAATTATTGAAGCAATCCGTTAAGTAATATTAAAGTTACATCATGATGAAGAAACTTGTACAAACAAAAACAAGAGCTCCGCGGTGCAAGATGTCCCGCTTGGCGCAGTTTGATAGTACAGAAGGAGCTTGTAATAACCTTGGGGTTAGTGAGCACCATGGGCTTTCTGTAGAATGATGTGAGATGTTAAAATACACATATGAAATATCAAAGCATTCCATTGAGGGAAAGAGAAGTTATAGTGAAGTGTAAAGTTTTTGAAATAAAACATTTTCCAAGACCTTGACTTTGGGGTTAGCGGGCACCATACGCTTTCTGTATAATGATGCAGGATGATGTTACAAATGCACCTATGAAATATTGAAGCATTCCATTATTGCAGATTAACCCCAATGTTAATTTTTGTGATGGACAGACGGACGAACAGACAACTTTTGCAGTCCTGTATCCCATTTTCGCTACGCGAGGGGATAATAAATTGAAACAAAAACACTTATTTTCCAACAAACACAGCTAAACATAAACAAGAATGCCGCCAACGACAAGTCCTTGACCTTGGGGATACCGGACACCATGAACTTTCTACAGATGATGTGGATTGTTCTTACAATTAAATGCATGTATGAAACATTAAAACATTCCATCAAATGAAACAGAAGTTACAATAAATTAACCCAAGCGTAAGCCCGTGACATTGACCTTGGGGTTAGCGGGCACCATGGGCTTTCTGTAGAAAAATGCCGGATATTGCTATAGTTTACACCTAAACAGAAGTTGTAATAAATTAAACCGAACGTAAGTTTTCCAAACCCTGAATTTTCTAAGCCCGTAACCTTGACATTTGGGGTTAGCGGGCACGATGGGCTTTCTGTAGAATGATGCAGGATGTTGTTTCAAATGTATGTATGGAATATTAAAACATTCTATTGAGTGAAACAGAAGTTGCAACGAATTAACCTGAGCGTTAAGTTTTAGAAACATAGCCAAACGCAAAAACTTAACGTTGATTGCATGTGAAAAGTAGGTAAATGAACCATGAAAACTAGACCAAGGTCACATGGGCTTCCTCTATGTGAGATGGTTACACCACAGTGTTGATGTATTGTTAGGCTAGCAGCTAAACCCTGGTTGGCAGTTTAGAGTAGACTAAACAAGATATAAGTTTCAGTTTCTTTATTATTTCTATCACGATTGTTTGTCAGGATGGCATTACACTGTAGTACTAGTAGTAGCCCAACTGTTAGCGGCTGAAAACATCTACAACAACACCAACTAATGGCTGATTTAAGTTTGAGTGACATTGAAAGTTTTGCATTTGAGTGTTGGTCTGCTCTCTGTGACCGATGTGACCGAAGTGAGAACGCCTGTAAACCGTGCATGCTACTATGACCATAAATTATAATGTACTTAAATCATCAATAAACGTATACTTAGGCATAAAAAAAAATTGTTTGTTTCCACTAACCCGACCGACCCTATTTTTGCCCGCCGACCCTACATTTTTTTTCGTCATATCGGTAATCTTTTTGATAAAAACAGTATATTTTCACTAACCCATATAGTGTGTTAACATATCCAGTACAAAAAGTGTGTCGTGAATGGAAAAACAAATCGAGAAAAAAAAAAAAAAAAGTTTCGCCTACCTATCTACCTACCCTATTTTTTTCTATTTCTTTTCCAGGTGTTAGCGGAAACAAACATTTTTTTTTTGGTCTTACTGTGAGCACAGTTCCTTTGGTTTTACTTAGTTTGTCCTTTGCAAGTTCCCGTCAGTAGTAAAGTACTGTAGCAAAGTAGTAGTAAGGGAGTCAAAATGATACCACTTACCGTGGTATCATTTATAACCCTCTACAATACCCCCACCACCCCCGAAAAGCAAAAAATTGGTTAACGATGAAAATTGTCTCCCGACAGCAAATTTATGAATTTTTGGAGAAAATAATTTTGAAAAGAGGGAGTCAAAATGATACCACCTCCAACCAAAAGTTGGTGGTGGTATTGTAGTCCCAATTATATTGGTAATTGACTTTTGAAAAAAGTCGAAATCATTAATGCAAGTACAATAGTTTATATTCCAACACCCCCATTTTTCTCCTCCGATATAGCTAATTTATTTCGCAGATCAGCAACTAATTCTACCAGCTCTAGTCTACCACGTTCACCTTTAGCCACCTGACAGCGTAGTAAGCTTATGTCTACAAAGAGTTTGGGCACTAACGAATTTACAAGGGCATCTGGGGCATTGAAATTGTGGGGGGACACAAGGAAACTTTCTACGTCTCGCTAGATGCTTCGTAGATAGTCTTTACACAGTAAACGTCTTACAACAAGTCACACACTCCTTATATATGTATATAACCTATGAAATTTATCTGTTCAATTGGACGTGAAAAAACATGATGTAAATTTTTCACGTCCAATTGAACAGATAAATTTTATAGGTTATACAAAAGTATATATCAAAAGTATATACAGAAAATATGATAACGCCAGAAACTAGAGCAGAAATAGAAAGTTTGAGAAGAGAAGCCGAATCTCTAGGGATTACTTATAGTAAACGGTTGAGAGTTAGGGGGTTGACAAAGCTGATAAACGCCACAAAGAATAAGGTGTTTATGAAGCGGCTTACCCACGCCTATAAAAGAGGGGCATTTGGGAATATGTATATCCAAAGCGGAGGAAGTTGGTAACAGAATTAAAAAGAAAGTATTGCGGAGGTTTAAGGGCTAGTGTAATAAAACCTTCAAGCACCAATAATTTGTCTCAAATTAGACGCACATGTGACCAAATACCAAATACCAATCTATAGTTCGCGCGATAGTGGAAAAAGGTGAAGAAATATTGGGGGCTCACGATGAAACATTGGAAAAGGTAGAAAATGGAAGACGGGTAGTTACATTATCCTTTCGTAAAAACATTGGCATTAACGGGTCTGAACGCATGTCAGATAAACTCGCTCCTTATATAAGAACCAATTTTTTTTTGAGATATTCATATTCTTACAAGCTAGAACATATGGAGGAAACTAAAAATGGAAAACCTGTAACTATAATAATGCACAAAAATCTCGGTAGCGAACCACTATCATCAATGAAAACCGTTAAAAATAAGGATAAGGAGCAAACACGAATAATGTCCGATAAAATAGACAGACCAAATACAAAGTGGAAGTTTGTAAGATGGGTAGAGGTTTTCGTAAAGCTAATACAGGGTAGTAGGGAAATAGATTTGGGACTACAATCCAAAGAAGCAGCAGGAGGAGAACTTCCAGAATGGCTGAAGAATAAAAAAGGTATGTATTCTTTAGATAAGTATAATGACGACCTTTGTCTGTTCAGGTGTCTAGCTATGCATATGACAGATAAAAGACCCGACAGATGTACAGAAAAGGCGAAAGAACTTAGTAAGCAATATTTTGGTATGTAATGTGGTTTCACCATTCCTTTTTCAGATCTGAAAAAGGTTGAAGATTTTTTTTAAATCGGTATAGAAGTATAATCAAACCTACCGAATGTAACGTATGGTGGTTGAAAAAGGTACCAGCACACTATAAGGCAATAGGTAATAAACCAATGACAATAGGACTGTTTAATAATCACGCATTTCTGATAAAAAACCTTTAAAAACCTATCTAAAATTTACGCCTGCGATAATTGCAAGCAGAAATTCACGAAAGCGAGTAATATGAAGAGACAGGACCAACATGTATGAAAGGTGAGACAAAAGTAATATGTGATGGTAATTATTTAGAGCGCCCGCGTTCGTCGTTCGAGAAAGCGTTCTACCCAAAAAGTTCTAACAGTTATGGGGCGATCGATTGGATGTACTCTGTGAAAAAGCGCGAGGGAATTCACATTCACCACGAACAGTGTGGACACGGGGGTGAAAGATGGGTTTTAGGAGCTCCAGTAGATGGATACTGTACGGAAACCAATACCGTATATCAATATCACGGCTGTTACTGGCACGGGTGTGAGATTTATGCAAAGCATAGAAAAGAAGAACGCGCATCCACTATGAGAAGAGATACATTTATTAGAAGAAGCAAAGAATTCAACCTAGTAGTTATGTGGAAATGCGAATTTCAAAGAACGGGTAAAGACATAAAGATCGGTTGCGACACTACTCGTTATCCATATCAGATAGTATACGATTTTGAGGCATATCTCAACCCAGAATTTGAAACTCTCGGTAATAATCTAGAGTACGAAGCCGAGCACGTACCGGTAAGCGTTAGTATAGGAGATAATTTCTCAGGAACAGTAACTCATATTTGTGATAAAGATCCCGCAAAACTTATAGAAAAATTCGTAGAAGATTTGAAAGTCAGGGGAAAAGCTATAAGAGAAGAAGTGTGGTCAAGATATGGGTTTAATACAGAACATTTACGTAAAAACCAAATCGCCAAGATCGAACAGTGGATAGAGCAGGTACCGGTTATAGGCTTTAACAGCAGTAAGTACGATATAAACTTAATAAAGAAATACCTAGTAGGCGAACTGGCATCAACAACAAAGAAAGTAATGGTCGGAAAACGTGCAAACGCAACAATGTTTCTATTTACTCCAGAGTTTAGATTTCTTGATGTAATACTTTATCTAGGACCTGGTGTAAGTTACGATAGTTGGATAAAAGCCTGCGAATGCCAAGGACAGAAATCTTTCTTTCCTTATGAGTGGTTCGCTTCTCCAGACAAACTGGATTACCCAGGACTACCGGATATAGAGAATTGGTATTCCAAACTATCTGGGAAAATGTTAATAGATGAAACAGAATTAAGTAAATGTCGTAGAATTTTCGAAGAAAATAATATGAAAACTTTCAGAGATTGATTGAAATATTATAACGATTTAGATGTAGCACCGTTCCTAGAAGCGGTGGAAAAAATGTGTGAACACAGAGGTGTGGATATTTTCAAAGATGCGGTAACACTACCTGGAGTAGCTATACAATATTTATTGAGAGGAACCATTAAAGACCAAAAATCTTCAAAGACGATTATACCGGAGGATGCTCTATATGCACCAAAAGAAGAAACATATGAAATGATGAAGGACGCTCTAGTTGGCGGTCCATCAATAGTATTTAGACGATATGCAGAAGCTGGTGTTTCAAATATTAGAGTGGGTTCCAAACCTTGCAAGGCTGTTTTGGGGTACGATGCAAACACGTTATATTTATCTACGTTAAATAAAGAGATGCCGTGTGGGAGAGAAACTATACACCATATAGATACCCCACATAACCCTAAATTTATTAAAAAGTTTTGTAAAAGAGTTTTATCTGGAGACTGGTTTGGGTTTGCGGAGGTGGATATAGAAGTTCCACACAACTTAAAAGATAAGTTTTCTGAAATGTCCCCAATATTTATAAACAGAGAAGTAGAGGTTGATGAAGTTCCCACACACATGTTAAAATATTTAAAAGATACTGGCCGAACAAGAGGAGATGGAAACAAATTGGTGGGATCTATGACCGCCACTAAAGTATTGCTGTACGCGCCACTGTTGAAATGGTATTTAAAACACGGCCTAGAAATAACTGGAGTTCATCGTGTTATAGATTATATTAGCGGAAAACCATTCAAATGGTTCGCAAAGAAGTTACAGCCGCAAGACGAACAGGTGATGTAGAACCAAATAAGAAACCAGATAGCCGACATAATGAAATTATTAGGAAACTCGTGTTGTGGAAAAATGATAGAGGCAACGGAGAGACATTTAAATACGACATATACACAAAACGAAACCTGTGTTGACAAAGCATTAAGATCTGCATTCTTTGACGATTTGGAAGAGATAGGAGATGCGTACGAAATATCTTCAAGAAAACCCAGGTGTGCGGTAAAGAGACCATTCCATTGTGGAATAGCGGTTTATCAACTAGCTAAATTGAGAATATTGGAATTTTACTGCGAATTTCTAGACAAATACGTAAAAAGAGAAGACTTTGAATTAATACAGATGGATACAGATAGTATGTATATAGGAGTTAGTGGAAAAACGATAGAGGAATTGATTAGATTGATTTAGCGGAGATAGGGCGATAGCGTTATCTAGTAAGTGTTATTTTGTAGAAAAATTTAATTCCACTAATTTTGATAATTCTAAAGAATTAATTAATAAAAACTCTGCGAAAGGAATGTCCAAGAGAACTAACAATTTAAATTGGGATAGATATAAACGAGTACTAAGTGAAACTACAGAAGATTGAAAACACATTATAGATGTAGCACAAAATAGAGGATTTAAAATGAAAGACGGCGTTATGAAACGTACTGTCAACAAAAATTAGGACTCTCGGCATACTACGATAAAAGACGCGTGTTACCAGACGGAATACATACAGAACCTCTCTAATGATTTATTTAATTAATAATTTTGAAAAATTAAGAAAATTAGCAATCTAAAGACTCTGACGATCCGGGGGTAGCTGGGTGTCAGAAGGTACCATAAGAAGTTCTTCGCGAACAAACCCTCGAGATGGCCCATCATCCAAATAGTAGAGCACGGGCTCATCAGGTTTGGTAATAGATCGATCTAGATGATATACATTGAGAGACCACACGGGATCAGTCGCGCGGCGGCTGCCACCTTCGAGCTCTCCCGGTTGATACAGGTACCGGACGTCAATATCCGTTGGAAGCCGTTGCTCCTCTAAACCAACGGGTCGCCCGCGCGAGACGGCAGAGGGCTTGCTCGTCACCCTTTTAAACTTGATAGCATCTACAGGCTTCTTACCTATCAATCTGGTCACCTCTCCGTTCAGTGCGGAGACCACGGCGGGCAGTCTGGCCACCCACTCGGTCGATCGCGAATGAGGGTCTACAAGTTCTTTGGCGTATTGGTGTCCGAACAGTCTCTCAGCCAGGGTTCGATTGAAGCGCTCCACGATCCCCTGGTCCCGGTGGATGTTGACGCGGCTGCGTCTGACAGAAACGTCGTGCTTAGACAATAGATGGGAGACCGCGCCCATGAACTCGCGGCCGGGATCGACCTGGAGAAGATTCGGCCATTTGAGAGGACTCCTCTTATATATTCGGGAAAGAGCCTCGGCCACCTCCTTAGACTCTTTAGTGGCCAACGGCTCAGCCCCCTTATAACGACTCGCTACGTCAACGATTGTCAGTGCGTACTTGTACGTCTTGCGACCGATATCTATTTCAGTCAATAAGATATCTGTTTGTCAGAAAGTGATATCTTGTTGATTGAAAGAGATATCTTCTTGAATGAAAGAGATATCTTATTGACTCAAAGAGATATCTGTAACTCTGAAATAGATATCTCTATGATAATAACAATATAGATATCTGTTTCAGAGTTACAGATATCTCTTTCAGTCAATAAGATATCTCTATGGCAGAACGAGATATCTGTTTAGATTCAATTAAACAGATATCTACTTCTATGAATAAGATATCTTATATAGCCAAACAGATATCTTGTTGTATGAAACAGATATCTTCTATGGTGAAAGAGATATCTTGTTAAATCAATTAGATATATATTTGACTTTTTCATATAGGTATCAGTAACTGTTGCTCCCTGCAAGTCATATAATTATTGTCCAACCAGAAAATAGTAAATAAATAAGTTGATTTTGTGGTCCATCAGCGGGATGGTGGAAATATTTATTTTTGCGGAGATTTGGGTTATTACATCATCCAAGATGGCCGCCAAAAGAGCAAAAGTTCGTCATTTTATGAGCGACTTCAACAATCTTCTTCTCGTGAACCACTTTGCCAATAGTTACTGTTTGTCATATACTTTTTTCCCCGCCAGTGGCCCATTTATCAATCAGCGTTGACTTCACAGTTATGGTCCTTCGGTGAAGCATTTTCAGATTTGATGAAATGGTGTTGTTACATAATCCAAGATGGCTGCCGTAGGAAATTAGGTCAAATTCTTAAAAACTCTTTTTATCATGAACCAATTAACCGATTTTGATGAAACTTCATAGGAATGATCTTACACTAATGCTATTTCAGATTTGATAATTCGGACAAGAAATAGCACACGTTTTCGCACACATTTTCGTTGAATGAAAACGCGCCATAATAATAGGGAATGAGTACCACAAGGAGACCGAAGAACCACCAAAGAAGAAAAAGCATTACCGACTGCACAAAAGACAGTAAGCATACGGCGGTGATCGCAGAGCCTTCAACATGACACAAACGTGTACTCTACGACCAGCGGCGTACGGTTCCAAAGAAACAAATGGGAAATTACAAGAAATTAGCATTGATTTTGGTAAAATGTTTATATTTTAGATCTGATAACTAGTACAGTATATGACAAAATTTAACTCATTTGTTTGATATTTTACGACAATATCACAGTATCTCTACAAAACAATTCAAAAATCGATGCCAATGTGTAAACCATGATCAGCATGCACTATATATTTTACCAGTGTAAACCATAATACGCGCTTACCTTACTATGAACAGTGTAAATCCCGATCAACATGTATATTACTTTACCTGTGATGCAGACACTTTCCTTTGAACAGTGTAAAGTCGGATAAGCATGTACTTTTCAGCATTTATCTTATATTGAACAGGGTAAACACTGATTAGCACGGGCCACCTACAGTTATTTGAACAGTGTAAAACATAATAGCACGTACCTTATTAAGAACAGTATAAACTCTTTATTCCGTCATTGTTTTCATTAGCGTATCCCCGAGCCGATAGTAAAAAGGGTATATAGCGATGGTCTCGTTGGTACACGTGCATCACGTCCGACTGTTTGTCCGTCCATTTAACATGTTATATTGATGTGTGTTTCTTTTATTCGGTCATTGTTTTCATTCTCCCCCGAGCCGATAGGCCAAAGGGATGATCTCGTTCGTATACATGTGCGTGCGTAACGCTGCTTTTATTATGTATGTTGTATCATTGCCAAATGTCAAGGTCTTTTCATCAAATTTTGGGGGTGCGTGACTAGCAAATTTGTGTAGCTCAATTAAGGCTGTCAGATCGGGGATTACATGTAGCTTTCGATAACGACGCCTCTAGTTTATATGACATTGGCCATAGTTGTGGTTAGAGGCATTAGATTTTGCGTAACCCAAGTTATATCTCCGGTTTTGTAAGATACCGCGGTGCTTTACGTATATCTTATTAGAGGTATGCTTGTAAATGTCGTCATTGGTAATTTACATGAATATTAAAATGTAAAATACATTTGTGTTTCGTTTCAATTTTGTGACGCACCAAGAAAAATGGTAAAATTGGGGTTTCATCGACACAATACGACCAGTGCAGGCCCTGATCAGACTGCAAATGTATAGCTTCTAATCTTCAAATGTGCCGATGTCATGGCGCAACATTACACAATGATTTCCCAACATTACTGGTGACTTCAAAAGGGGATATATTGCGATGTAGTCTCGTGATTAGAAAATGTGTGTAGCTCAATTAAGGCTGCTAGCTCGGTTACTGGTAACTTCAAGATTCCCCAGGGTGACCAAAACTTTCAAAATACAAATCCGCAGATTTTGATTTTTTTTCTTATTTCTCCACAAAAAGTATATATGGGTCACGATATATACATTTTTGCGGAGAAATAAGAAACAAATGTAAACGATATTGGTTAAAAAACGGGACAAAATTTCAAATTTCAAAATCTGCTATCCGTGGTCCGTAGAGGCTTGGTCCGTAGTTTATACTTTCCTGGTAGGGAGAATTAATTTATACAATTAAAAAATGAAACGAAACAGATATCTTATTGTAAGGCTACAAATAGATATCTCTTTCATCAAACTAGATCTTGTTGACTCAAAGAGATATATTGAACTGTCAAATAGATATCAAAAGTGATATCTTTATTAAATCTTTAGATAGATATCTCTTTTGAAATACTGATATCTACTTCACAATTATATATCTCTTTCTTCAATTATATTCTCTTTCTGACAATAAGATATCTCTTTGAGTCAATAAGATATCTCTTTGAGTTAATAAGATAACTCTTTCAGTCAATAAGATATCTATTTGAGTCAATAAGATATCTCTTTCAGTAAATAAGATATCTTCTTCCGTCAATAAGATATCTCTTTGACTGAGGAAGATATCTGTTACTTATAAAGATATATTGTGCATGTACTAGATATCTTATTGACTGAAATAGATATATGTTTGTCTGAAAGAGATATATTGTTGATTGAGAGAGATATCTTATTTACTCAAAGATATATCTTTTATCTGAATAATAAATAATAAAACGGCGTGCCATAGATATTACCGCCGGCGTAAATAGTTAGAATTCCATGTAGACAATAGTTCAATTGCATAGTAACATCCAAATTCAATGCGTCTCGATAGAGGCTATGCGATATTGTTTAAATGAACATTTTGATACATTGCATAATATGTTATGGCGATACGTTATCATTCATGTGGATTTAAATGTATATTGATGGTCCTATGAGTGGGTGTGGCTACACGTGGTAGATGTGCATACTTCTTAAACTGGACACGATTGATGTTTGAATACCACTGAATCGCTTTTTTCAGACTACATACATACTAATGGTTTGTATATATAGTAAATATTGGTAATGTGATACAGCACGTGTAGAATTAACACGTGTGCTATACTTAAGAACACTGAATGTTGAATGTTGAAACATATTTGACAAAATAGTTTATGTATGCGTACATAACAGATATATGAATATAGTGGATATATTTGAAGAGCATATGCATGCTTTTAGAAAGACCATGCACCTTCAATGTCTTTGTTTATATGAAAATTATGAAATGGTATATCAACCTTACAGGTTATCGAATGTAACTATTATGGAGTCATGGTTAAATGTTTACTTACAACGCCTCACTTACAAAATACAATATTGTCATGGGTGCCTCTCAAGTAAGACTAATGTCGCAATATACCTGAATGTATTTTGAAATGGCAATGATGCATGCACTGGTGTGCACTTACACTGGTAATTGATGACGGTCATACACATTGGAACACACAAGTTCTCGTATGACACATACTGCATTTCAGTAGTTATACACGTTATACAGTTTTACTATATACATCATTTTATAAGTACAGGTACCAACTACACATTTGAATCCTGTTCCTGCTGATGACTCGGAATGGATTGAGGGAATATTATTGGCATGCACGATACATAGTGTGCACATTATGTGGAACCGGGATATATCTCCGTTTCATCGGTTCTACTACCTAATTTTATTGTTGTGTCACACAAACTCATTTACTTGCTGGCTGTCATCTTGAAAGTGTATAACTATATATTTGTCCTGTTTCACTCTATCTTAATGTTCTGTATTTTAGTATTTACTGTGTCTTACATGGAGTAATATGTGCTACAAATCATCCATTCAGCATGGTAGAATATTTTCTATATCCAATTTGCAAATTAGTACCTACGACCTATACTATTGACAGTTATAATTATATTTATATATTTATTTTACTTCATGGTGTGTAAAGGCCTGTCAACAGCTGAGAGTAATACATATATGTATCAGGGACGTTCATGTTGGAATACACAACATAGTGAACATGGTAATTGTCTTGGTTGCATAAATAGGAAATGGACATATAGAGAGACGAACATACATTCATTCTGTATCTGAAATGTGTGTGGATAACTAATATGTGACTGTGACGGAGAAATGGGGCTCACGGGATCAGGAGTCAGAAGCATGATGGGTGTTTCACTGATGGAATTGTGAGCAGTGCAGATCCTGAACAGACTGTGCGCATACACTGACTGAGGGATCTACAGTGGTCACAAAACCCATAAGCCCCATTTCTCCAGTCACAGCCACATACATGTATACAGGTGTTAGTAGCTACACGTTCATATGAACCTTTCATAAGTATCTGGCAGCGTATAAAGTAAGAAAAATTAGTATATGTAAAATGGTCATTGTAAATTCAGTGGGTGGGGAATATATAGTTAAAACTACTTTGTTTTTACATTGCATCATCTGCTGTAGATATTATGTAATCAGAATATGGGCATTCACTATATATTGCAAACACTAGTAAGTACAATTACCATTGATACAATTAATAGACACCGAGAGAGATTTGCATAATGAGACATATAGCGTAGTTGTTACCATCACTAAGACAATGTTAATCGGACAGACAGACGGACAAACACTCGGACACACTGTATCTGAAGTGTGCACGGATAGCTATCAGTAATGTCCAAGTAGTTGCATATGCATTTAACAATTTATAAGTAAGTGACAGTGCATAACATAAATGAAATTCATTACATGTAAAATTCCCATTGTAAAATGTGTGGGTGGGGAATGGTGAAAAATACCAAAATGGTGAGAAGACCACCAGGCGGCCCTTACGGAGGCTTATGATGCGTTGCGCTTAGAGGACTCTCTCATCAGAGAAGCGGCACTTAGCGAATTAGACGGGAAAATAATCGATTTTCGAAAAGAGACCCGGTTGGGTATTGAGGGAGTCCGAGAAGACTGCCAGGCGGACCTTACGGAGGCTTATGATGCGCTGCGCTCAGAGGACTCTCATCAGAGAGAAGCGGCACTTACCAAACTAGGAAAACAAATAACCAAATTTCGAAAAGAGGCCAGGTCGGGTATTGATAAAGTCCGAGAAGACCACCAGGCGGACCTTACGGAGGCTTATGATGCGTTACGCTTAGAGGACTCTCTCATCAGAGAAGCGGCACTTACTGAACTAGACAAAAAAATAACCAAATTTCGAAAAGAGACCTGGTCGGGTATTGATAAAGTCCGAGAAGACCACCAGGTGAACCTTGCGGAGGCCATTGCGGAGGCTTATGATGCGTTGCACTTAGAGGACTCTCTCAGCAGAGAAGCGACACTTACTGAACTAGACGGGAAAATAGCCGAATTTCTGAAACAGACCCGGTCGGGGGTTGAGGGGGTCCGAGAAGACCACAAGGAGGCCATTGCGGAGGCTTATGTGGCGTTGTCAGCTCTCTCACAGAAGAAGCGGCATTACTGTCCTTACGAAAAAATAACGAATTTGAAAGGCCGGTTGGGGGTTGAGGGGGTCCGAACGGGTATTGATAAAGTCGAGAAGACCAAAAAAGGGCGCCCGCGGATTTATGGGGTGTGGCGCTCAGAGGACTCTCTCATCAGGGAAGCGGCAGTTGCCGAACTAGACGGGAAAATAACTGAATTTAAAAAAGAGGCCCGATTGGGTGTTGAAAAAGCCCTAGAAGGCCACCAGGCGACCATTACGGAGGCTCATGATGCATTGCGCTTAGAGGACTCTCTCAGTAGAGAAGCGGCACTTACCGAACTAGTGGTAAAAAGGTAAAATAACCAAAGTTTCTGATAAACTGAAACATGCTCGTAGAGCCGCGACCAAAGCGCTTGAGGAGACCGCTGAAAAGGTTCGTGCTGAGGCCCATACCTCTATCGGGGGGCTTGCCGGATTGTTAAAAACAATGAAAACGCAAAAACGTGTGATAACAGTTTGGGCTGAGAAGCGGGGCTCATTGGTTGAGGGGCTCCCTGAATATTCGTTCGGTGCCAAAGCTAGTAATAAATGTGGGGGATACACCATGACAGCTCCAGGTACACTTCTCCGAATGGCGGTCTGCTCGATTAATGCTAATGGTAAACCTGTAGGCGCGGTCACGATAAATCTCGTAGTAGATGGGGAAGAACGGGCAATTGGAGTCCCTGGAGATAGTTTGTCGGTGGTTTCGTTCGCCGGTTATGATCTAATTAGACTTTCCGAAGCTGGTGTTATTAACTTTGTTACGAAAATCGCTGACCCAGAGAGTTCTTCCACTATTGTCTCATTGTTAATTGAACTTAATTTGTAAATACTAATATATTGAAAATCATGAACGAATCACCGCTTCCAATTGTCAATACCACTCCATCAACACTGTATCCAATTAACGAAAGAAGTTCAGATTTTAGGTTGAATAATATCATCGCTATGTAGGATATTTTAGTCAGAGAATATAGAAATAGAAAAAGACACGCTAAAAAATATAAGCGCGCGGCGAATATAGCTGAAGCATCTAGTACGGTTCTGGCAAGTTTATCTGTAATGAGTGTTGCAGGGACTGCTACAACACTATCTACAATTGTAACGGTTCCACTTGCAGGGGTTTTGAGTGGAATTACCGTTTTATCTGGAATACTTTGTATGGTAATTAGGGCGTCGGGTGGAAAACTCGAGAAAAAATGTAGAAAACATGATAGAATATCCGTTCTCGCCAGGTCTAAGAAAAATAGCATCGACGTTATAGTGTCCAAAGCGTTGGCCGATAAGAAAATATCAAATTTAGAGTTTGAATCCGTGGTGGAAGAAATGGGGAGATATGAAAAATTAAAAAATGATATTAGAATCAAAGCACACGCCACCATGCCCAAGCTTGAGTGTACTGATTGGGATAAATTTAGGGTAAAACTTGGAGATAAAGTCGGAGGAAATTAATAATATTTTTATTAAATAATTAATTTTATAATTTTCTTTAAATTAATTATAAAATTAATTAAAAAAAAAAGAAAAAAAGTTTTAGGTCCCACCGAGGCTCGAACCCGCGCCAGCAAAACCCTGACTTTGTTGGTGAAAATATTTTGTTTTATATTGTTTTATATTATCTTTATTATTAATAATTTTCTTATTAATTATAAATTATTATGTTTTTCCTAATAATTATAGATGTTCAGCTTTAAATTATTAATAATTTTATAATTTTCTTAAAATTAATTATAAAATTAATAAAATAATGAACCATCCGTAAATTCGTTAAACTCTCTAAGTGTTTATAAATAACCTGTGTACACACCGCCTGTGTAAATCGATAATTGTACAACACAAGTAATGATTATCATAACAGCCTTCGTGTCGTGTGGGTTAAGGCGATACTCTATAGAGACGAGGGTCGTGGTTCGCGCCGCGTTGGAGCTAAATCTTTTTTATTTCTATCCCTACAAATGTGGTCGCTATGGTAAACAACTGCATGACAACGGCGTTCCTATCCGACCGCTCAAGGTTGATACAAAAATAAATTCAGATTGCCAGTTTACATACCATCGATAAGGAAAAATACACTCAAAGTATGACAACGGCGTTCCTATAAGACCGCTCGAGGTTGATGAAAAATAATTCCAGATAGCCAGTTTACATACCTTCGATAAGGAAAATAGACTCGGCTATAAATTAATTAGTAGTTTTTTTTTCTGAATAATAATAATTTTTCAATATCTTTATAAGCGATATCGTAGAAATGTACATTCGTAAACGAATCGTTGGGTTTTAACAATTTTTTTTATATAACACCTTAGTTTCATATCCGATACGCATTATCCTTCTTAATGTTTGTATTTGCCTCTTGTATAGTTGACATAATTGCCGTATAATATTAAATAAATGCAACGTTTTTATCGGAGCGTAATAAATTACGCTGGTATTTCATGTATTCGATATCGCCTAGTGTTCTCATTTCATAGAATTTATATACAGGATCATAACCCCCGTAAGCTTCGTAAACTTCTTCAACACAGTCATTAAAAACTTTCAATTCCAATTGTATTGTATTATCCATTTTCTCTAAAAATATTTTATTATAACCCATGAAATGTATCTGTTCAATTGGACGTGAAAAAAACATGATGTATTTATGGCACCAATATATTTTTTCAAAAGTCAATTACCAATATAATTGGGACTACAATACCACCACCAACTTTTGGTTGGAGGTGGTATCATTTTGACTCCCTCTTTTCAAAAATATTTTCTCCAAAAATTCATAAATTTGCTGTCGGGAGACAATTTTCCTCGTTAACCAATTGTTTGCTTTTCGGGGGTGGTGGGGGTATTGTAGAGGGTTATAAATGATATCACGGTAAGTGGTATCATTTTGACTCCCTTACTACTACTAGCAATTCAAGATACACATGAACTTGGTAGTTCAGTCAGGCTATCGGTCTTCACAGTGTAGTAGTTTACATCAATCCACGGGTAGACGGATACATCCAAAATCAGCACGCAACCATAGCTGCTGACACCTCGACATCACATAAAGGAGACTGGCTCATTTCAGCACCTCAGTCACCCAGTGACAGCAGACAAATCGCGCTTGTCAGAATCAAAATTCGACAGTCTAACGACAGCCATTTTCTTGTCTAAAGGACGCTACTCTGTTTAGAAACTGCTATTACTCAGTTAGTACTACATTAATTATCTCCCTTATACATTAGTCTAGTCCTTGAATCAACTACTTGTGGATGCCATACTGACCATTGCTAATTAAATAATGAAACGTTTATCTTGGTGTCAGAAGATAAACGTTTCATTATTATATACCAAGTTTGGAGGTCATAGGACTTATAGTTTTCCGGAAACTGAGCTAAATACAAAAACTTAACAATAGTAGGTCAATGAACCATGAAAACTAGGTCAATGTCACATGGGCTCCAAATGCTCACATATATCAATTATCCAAGTATTGCAGCACTCCGTAAAGTAATATTAAAGTTATACCATAATGACGAAGCTTGTACAAACTTAGATATTTCGGACGACGATGAAAAAAGTGGCGACTGTAGTTGCCCCTTCTGCTAAAGTAGGCGCGACAAAAATTCAGACCGAACTAGACAATGAAACTTATCATAATACTTCACCACATTTTAGTAGTAGTGTTGTAGCGGATCAGGATTTACACTATGCCAATCTCCGCCCCTCCCACACTTAACTCGAGTACTTTAACCCCTAAATAGTCCCATGCTCATTTCTGGACCGTTGATTATGAGTAGTATTATAAGATCTGAAAGATACTGACAAACGCTGCAGATCCTGATGAGGACTGGTTATAAGCCGGCTCATCTGAATCTAGTGTTTGCAAACGCTGGCTTCATCGTCTTTCAGATTGAAAGACTTAATGTTTTCAGAACAACCACAATTTGCAGCAACATGCAGTTGACGGGTAGCTTGAACATTAAAGGGACTGTGTCTCAGATATTCAATATGTGGAGTTTCATTTTATATCATGCAAATACAACTACCAACCAAACGCAACATTAATTTGATCAAATTCCAATGATTTCCTTTTCAGGCAGTTCTTAGGTAAAATAATGTTCAGAACTATGATGCAAACCTTCAATTAAATTAGGTTTTATTAAATTAATGTAATTGGTTTCTCAACTGTATGTGCATACATATATATCTCTTTGAGTCAATAAGATATCTCTTTCAATC
Source organism: Conchocele bisecta (assembly GCA_029237695.1). NCBI lineage: Eukaryota > Metazoa > Mollusca > Bivalvia > Lucinida > Thyasiridae > Conchocele > Conchocele bisecta. Next base: position 88,690,406 of record CM055265.1, on the reverse strand, counting down.
AACAATATATCTCTTTCTGACAAACAGATATCTATTTCAGTCAATAAGATATCTGTTTGTCAGAAAGTGATATCTTGTTGATTGAAAGAGATATCTTCTTGAATGAAAGAGATATCTTATTGACTCAAAGAGATATCTGTAACTCTGAAATAGATATCTCTATGATAATAACAATATAGATATCTGTTTCAGAGTTACAGATATCTCTTTCAGTCAATAAGATATCTCTATGGCAGAACGAGATATCTGTTTAGATTCAATTAAACAGATATCTACTTCTATGAATAAGATATCTTATATATGCCAAACAGATTGTTGTTGTATAAACAGTATCTTATATGGTGAAAGATATATCAATTAAATCAATTAGATATATATTTCTACTTTTTCATATAGGTATCAGTAACTGTTGCTCCCTGCAAGTCATATAATTATTGTCCAACCAGAAAATAGTAAATAAATAAGTTGATTTTGTGGTCCATCAGCGGATGGTGGAAATATTTATTTTTGCGGAGATTTGGTTATTACATCATCCAAGATGGCCGCCAAAAGAGCAAAAGTTCGTCATTTTATGAGCGACTTCAACAATCTTCTTCTCGTGAACCACTTTGCCGATAGTTACTGTTTGTCATATACTTTTTTCCCCGCCAGTGGCCCATTTATCAATCAGCGTTGACTTCACAGTTATGGTCCTTCGGTGAAGCATTTTCAGATTTGATGAAATGGCGTTGTTACATAATCCAAGATGGCTGCCGTAGGAAATTAGGTCAAATTCTTAAAAACTCTTTTTATCATGAACCAATTAACCGATTTTGATGAAACTTCATAGGAATGATCTTACACTAATGCTATTTCAGATTTGATAATTCGGACAAGAAATAGCACACGTTTTCGCACACATTTTCGTTGAATGAAAACGCGCCATAATAATAGGGAATGAGTACCACAAGGAGACCGAAGAACCACCAAAGAAGAAAAAGCATTACCGACTTTTATTATGTATGTTGTATCATTGCCAAATGTCAAGGTCATTTCATCAAATTTTGGGGGTGCGTGACTAGCAAATTTGTGTAGCTCAATTAAGGCTGTCAGATCGGGGATTACATGTAGCTTTCGATAACGACGCCTCTAGTTTATATGACATTGGCCATAGTTGTGGTTAGAGGCATTAGATTTTGCGTAACCCAAGTTATATCTCCGGTTTTGTAAGATACCGCGGTGCTTTACACGTTATACTTATTAGAGGTATGCTTGTAAATGTCGTCATTGGTAATTTACATGAATATTAAAATGTAAAATACATTTGTGTTTCGTTTCAATTTTGTGACGCACCAAGAAAAATGGTAAAATTGGGGTTTCATCGACACAATACGACCAGTGCAGGCCCTGATCAGACTGCAAATGTATAGCTTCTAATCTTCAAATGTGCCGATGTCATGGCGCAACATTACACAATGATTTCCCAACATTACTGGTGACTTCAAAAGGGGATATATTGCGATGTAGTCTCGTGATTAGAAAATGTGTGTAGCTCAATTAAGGCTGCTAGCTCGGTTACTGGTAACTTCAAGATTCCCCAGGGTGACCAAAACTTTCAAAATACAAATCCGCAGATTTTGATTTTTTTCTTATTTCTCCACAAAAAGTATATATGGGTCACGATATATACATTTTTGCGGAGAAATAAGAAACAAATGTAAACGATATTGGTTAAAAAACGGGACAAAATTTCAAATTTCAAAATCTGCTATCCGTGGTCCGTAGAGGCTTGGTCCGTAGTTTATACTTTCCTGGTAGGGAGAATTAATTTATACAATTAAAAAATGAAACGAAACAGATATCTTATTGTAAGGCTACAAATAGATATCTCTTTCATCAAACTAGATATCTTGTTGACTCAAAGAGATATATTGAACTGTCAAATAGATATCTTGTTGAGTCAAAGTGATATCTTTATTAAATCTTTAGATAGATATCTCTTTTGAAATACTAGATATCTACTTCACAATAAAATATATCTCTTTCCTTCAATTATATATCTCTTTCTGACAATAAGATATCTCTTTGAGTCAATAAGATATCTCTTTGAGTCAATAAGATAACTCTTTCAGTCAATAAGATATCTATTTGAGTCAATAAGATATCTCTTTCAGTAAATAAGATATCTTCTTCCGTCAATAAGATATCTCTTTGACTGAGGAAGATATCTGTTACTTATAAAGATATATTGTGCATGTACTAGATATCTTATTGACTGAAATAGATATATGTTTGTCTGAAAGAGATATATTGTTGATTGAGAGAGATATCTTATTTACTCAAAGATATATCTTTTACTCTGAATAAATAATAAAACGGCGTGCCATAGATCCTTACCGCCGGCGTAAATAGTTAGAATTCCATGTAGACAATAGTTCAATTGCATAGTAACATCCAAAATTCAATGCGTCTCGATAGAGGCTATGCGATATTGTTTAAATGAACATTTTGATACATTGCATAATATGTTATGGCGATACGTTATCATTCATGTGGATTTAAATGTATATTGATGGTCCTATGAGTGGGTGTGGCTACACGTGGTAGATGTGCATACTTCTTAAACTGGACACGATTGATGTTTGAATACCACTGAATCGCTTTTTCAGACTACATACATACTAATATTGGTTTGTATATATAGTAAATATTGGTAATGTGATACAGCACGTGTAGAATAACACGTGTGCTATACTTAAGAACACTGAATGTTGAATGTTGAAACATATTGGACAAAATAGTTTATGTATGCGTACATAACAGATATATGAATATAGTGGATATATTTGAAGAGCATATGCATGCTTTTAGAAAGACCATGCACCTTCAATGTCTTTGTTTATATGAAAATTATGAAATGGTATATCAACCTTACAGGTTATCGAATGTAACTATTATGGAGTCATGGTTAAATGTTTACTTACAACGCCTCACTTACAAAATACAATATTGTCATGGGTGCCTCATGACTAATGTCGCAATATACCTGAATGTATTTGGAAATGGCAATGATGCATGCACTGGTGTGCACTTACACTGGTAATTGATGACGGTCTTACACATTGGAACACACAAGTTCTCGTATGACACACAGCTGCAGTCAGTTATACACGTTATACAGTTTTACTATATACATCATTTTATAAGTACAGGTACCAACTACACATTTGAATCCTGTTCCTGCTGATGACTCGGAATGGATTGAGGGAATATTATTGGCATGCACGATACATAGTGTGCACATTATGTGGAACCGGGATATATCTCCGTTTCATCGGTTCTACTACCTAATTTTATTGTTGTGTCACACAAACTTATTTACTTGCTGGCTGTCATCTTGAAAGTGTATAACTATATATTTGTCCTGTTTCACTCTATCTTAATGTTCTGTATTTTAGTATTTACTGTGTCTTACATGGAGTAATATGTGCTACAAATCATCCATTCAGCATGGTAGAATATTTTCTATATCCAATTTGCAAATTAGTACCTACGACCTATACTATTGACAGTTATAATTATATTTATATATTTATTTTACTTCATGGTGTGTAAAGGCCTGTCAACAGCTGAGAGTAATACATATATGTATCAGGGACGTTCATGTTGGAATACACAACATAGTAAACATGGTAATTGTCTTGGTTGCATAAATAGGAAATGGACATATAGAGAGACGAACATACATTCATTCTGTATCTGAAATGTGTGTGGATAACTAATATGTGACTGTGACGGGAGAAATGGGGCTCACGGGATCAGGAGTCAGAAGCATGATGGGTGTTTCACTGATGGAATTGTGAGCAGTGCAGATCCTGAACAGACTGTGCGCATACACTGACTGAGGGATCTACAGTGGTCACAAAACCCATAAGCCCCATTTCTCCAGTCACAGCCACATACATGTATACAGGTGTTAGTAGCTACACGTTCATATGAACCTTTCATAAGTATCTGGCAGCGTATAAAGTAAGAAAAATTAGTATATGTAAAATGGTCATTGTAAACTCAGTGGGTGGGGAATATATAGTTAAAACTACTTTGTTTTTACATTGCATCATCTGCTGTAGATATTATGTAATCAGAATATGGGCATTCACTATATATTGCAAACACTAGTAAGTACAATTACCATTGATACAATTAATAGACACCGAGAGAGATTTGCATAATGAGACATATAGCGTAGTTGTTACCATCACTAAGACAATGTTAATCGGACGGACAGACGGACAAACACTCGGACACACTGTATCTGAAGTGTGCACGGATAGCTATCAGTAATGTCCAAGTAGTTGCATATGCATTTAACAATTTATAAGTAAGTGACAGTGCATAACATAAATGAAATTCATTACATGTAAAATTCCCATTGTAAAATGTGTGGGTGGGGAATGGTGAAAAATATTTTTTTTTTAGCATTGTATCATATACTGCAGACATCAGATAATCGGCATATATGCAATTAACATGTCCAATGAACACTACTAGGTACCATTGACACGAAGAAAATACAAAAGTATAGAGTTATTAAGATAGGTATTTTATCATTGAATTTCAGTGGGTGGGGTAACAAAACGTGCACAATTCTTCATCTGAATTAGCAGATATTATTTATTTGAACATTATTATATTGTATAGTTATGAAGACATTAGAAAACATACAAAACTGCCATATCAGTTGTTTCTAATGATAAAAACAGTCGATTTTCAATGAAAAATGTGATTTTTCACAATTGCGAAAAGTCCCAGGTATACTTCAAAAAGGGTTACAGAGCGCAGACATACGGCATAGAACTCGTAATTGAATGTAGTTTCAGTAAAAATATGTCTGCAAAAATTCCACAGGGGGAAGGTTTCCATTTCTTGCTGATGGCCTATAAAGGATCGCTATTGGACACCGAAAACGGTCCGCATCGCCGCACTGAAATGCACTGAAAATATGCGTAATGGCCAGGCTACCGTCCAGATTTCGTGGTCATTTACGGAGCTAGCAAGAAATAAAACTACGTGATATTATCTTGCCACGAATCATACCGGTTAGTTTCCGACCACGTTGAACACTAGGACACACTATCTAGCCTGTGGTATGTACATGAGGATGTGATAAATAAGTTACATATATATATATATATATGTATATCCTCGTACATGGGGAGGGGGGCAGAGCTAAAGGTAACACTTAGTGCACTTAACGTGCACGAAACTTTAACGACGCATTGTACTATATCGTGTACAGTCCGGTCGTGCACTTCGATGCTTACATTGGAGGTCGTGAGCTACAGTGCACTTTATCGCTCACTGTAGTGCACTTTATTGCTCACTGTATAAATACATGCACTTTCAAAGCGCATTGTATATGTAACTGTATACTGATCATGAACTTATATGTTATTTGGCTCAGGGGACACGTGTTGATGTTGTCGCGTGACGCCGGATAGCTTGTTAATTATCGATTTACGTATACTTGTGTGTTTTCACTGTTTAACCATATGACTTGAAGCATGGTGTGTGCTTTCCTTATGGTATGTAGATGTGCAAAGTGTATTTCGATGTTTGATTCAACTCCTGGTCATGAATTATATCTCCCCCTTTTCGACTTAGCATTTGGCAAAAGTGGGTATATTGCGATTGCGCGCCAACGACTGTGCTCTAGTTGTTATGCTCTACCAATTTACTGGGGGATGGTTGTTTTTTACCCCTCTCCGACCGTGTGTCTGTGCGTCCGTGCGTGCGTCCGTCCATGCGTCCGTAAGGCAAATGCGTTTAAGTTTTTCAATAACTCATTAACTCCTTCACCAATTTCAATAATATTTGCCCACAATGTCTGTCTATGGATGATGCTTTGTTTCACATACGACCCACACCCGAACACCCAAGGTCAATGTCACTGGGGACTTATGTTCACATTGTTTGTAAGGAAAATGCGTTTAAGTGTTTAATGTTTTCTCAATTACTCCTTAACTCCTTCATCAATTTCAATAATATTTGCCCACAATGTCTGTCTGGTGAGTGTGCTTTGTTTTGCATACGACCCACGTCCGAACACCCAATGTCAATGCCACTTGGAAACCTTGTTTGTAAGGCAAATGCGTTTAAGTTGTTAATGTTTTCTCAATAACTCCTGGACCTCTTCACCAATTTCAATAGTATTTGCCCAGAATGTCTGTCTATGGATGGTGCTTTGTTTCACATACGACCCACGCCCGAACACCCAAGGTCAAGGTCACTGGAGACTTATGTTCACCTTCTTTGTAAGGCAAATGCGTTTAACTTTTTAATCTTTTCCATTCATGCACCTGCTTCATATTTCATACACGCATTGCTCACAGGTGGAAGACTCGGACAATGTGTATGAAACCAAGTGGGTGGGGTAATGGATTTTTTTAATAGGCATTTGTTTGGGTGTAGTCCGAGTCTTCCACCTGTGGCAAATCCACGTTCGTCTCGCTCCATTTGGGACTTAGATTTTTGCCTCGTTTTCTATCAAAGCTGTATGTGGCGGCATCCGTGTTCTATGAACACATTTTCTCGTTTTAAATACTATTATACAGCTGTATATGCCAGTACTTATTATATGTTATATCCTTGAGATAGCATATTATGTCACGCAAATTCTATAAAACTGTAAAATGTCAAGCTCGACAAGCAAGCATCAGCGATGTCGGCCATTTTTTCTAACATTGAATGGAAATTCCCAGCAATGTAGGTCATTCGACAATTATTCTAATATTCAAGGTAGTGTTGAACCATATATAAAATAATCATTGGTGGATGATGAAGAATATATAGATGACATAAAAGTTTGTAAATGGTAACACGTACAATTCTTCATTAGTTTGCGTATTTGTTTTGCACTATTTGTTTTGCACTATTTGTTTTCGTTTATTATGTTTATGGCAGTTATCACGATTGTAGACAAGGTGTAAATCGGCCAATAGTGTGAGGGTTGTAATGGGTATGCCCATATGGATTGGTATTTGGTTCAGAAATCGGGAACATGAGTCAGAAATGATGATCGTACATTAGAATAGAGATAACCGTATTGAAATTTGTAATTTGTGGAGATACTCTGTGTATTTACGGTTGGAAACTTCGATTTACGTCTCCGCCTGCGGCGTCGCCGTAAATCGAAGTTTCGAACCGTAAATCCACCGAGTACGGGGCGCCATGCAGGACAGGTTAATTATGTGTACAAAATTGAGTTTTGTAACACTAAAAATCACAAAATTCAATTCTGTGTCACAAAATTCAATTCTGTGTCACAAACTTCAATTCTGTGTCACAAAATTCAATTCTGTGTCACAAAATTCAATTCTGTCAATTCTGTGTCACAAAATTCAATTCAAAATTCAATTCTGTCAATTCTGTGTCACAAAATTCAATTCTGTGTCACAAAATTCAATTCTGCATACGTTTCGTATACAAAATTCATTTTTGTTATAAAGGATTCAATTTTGTAAGACAGAATTGAGTTTTGTGAAGAAAATTCAGTTTTGTGGGACAGAATTCATTTTTGTCCACAAAAATTAGTTTGCGTAGGATAGTCTATGTCATCTCTACGTTGATTGGTTGAGATCGGTCTTAGTCCATTTTACTAGATGGTGGAGTACACTTGCAGGTTTAAATATTTCAATGCGAAAATATAACCCAATATATCAATATTATACTTCTTTATGGACAGTTATTTTGGTTATATTATGATTACAAATGAGTGGTCACACTCAATTAAGCATATATACTTTGAAGAAGAAATAAGAAAAATATTCAGAATTTTCCCTCAATTATGTAAACAGGGTCAAACATAAAGTAGTCGGGACATAGCTAGACCTGAGAGCATGCCCATATATAGAGAATACCAGCTAGTGTATTTTGATATCAAGTTTATCAGACAAGGCTAGGAAACGCGTAGGAATTCCGAGGTGTTGCCGAGGTTAATCTACCGTTTCCGACCCGAGCCTGATAAACTTGATATTAAAATACACTAGCCTGGTATTCTATTTATCAGGTAACGTTTTATGCTCGAAAATGACATTAGATGACGTCGTATTCTAACAGTAGATCTAACCTTGTGAAACAAATGGTATTGGATCTGTGTCTACTAGTTGCGAAGTTACGTGTTCGCAACTATGTGTCTACATGCATTATTTACAGTATACACCATCTTAGTATCCATGGTATCTACGCAAATACTACAAATGGTTTCCTCAAATGGCCCAATACACACATTCTGTTTATAAACACAGACAGCAGTCAGAACACAGGCCACAGCGCGTGTATTATTGATTTAACTGGGGCAGATGTACCTTTATACACAATAAATGACGTCAGTACTCGCGGGAGATCTACATATACATGAATTATGTGTACAATTATAACGCAAATGAGTTTAAATACGAATGGGTTTGTCAACGTTTGACTGTTTGGAGATAGTTGAAGCAAAATGGCAGAATGAGAAATGAATCATCGACATTGAATGTGAGAATCGGCGACCGTGACCCATTTCTCCAGTGCAGTTTCTGACCAATGGTAGTCCTTCTTACATGCGTGTGCAGAATTGACAGAATTGAATTTTGTGACACAGAATTGAATTTTGTTACACAGAATTGAATTCTGTGGCACAAAATTGAATTTTGTGACACAGAATTGAATTTTGTTAACACAGAATTGAATTTTGTGGCACAAAAGTGAATTTTATGACACAGAATTGAATTTTGTGGCACAAAAATGAATTTTGTTGACAAAATTGAGCCATGTCCCACTTGGCGCCCGTACCGAGTATCTCCCCATTTACAAATTTCAATACAGTTATCTCCTAAATTATTTTATTATTTTGATATGTTATATCTCCCTTGAGATAGCATATTATGGCACGCAAATTTATGTGGGGCAGTCACATTGGCGAGTACGACCAAGAAAATAGTGCGTTGTATCCTATGGCGTTTTGGTCTGTCTTGCTTTGTATCTAAAACTACATAATATTATTCTCTATCGTTTTCACAGTTTTGGGCTCAGTTTATCAGTTAAAGTTTGTGCGTATGAATACAGCATCTATATTTTTATATTGCCTGATGATCTCCCGGACACCACGCACCACATCTGACATACCGATGCTGTATGTTGATGAATCGACTAAACAGAGCCGCCGGAATCCACGCAGCATACCTGACACACCGATGCTATCACGGTGTATTGAGGGATTATTATTGTATGCGCTGTTGATTAGATCCAGCCGCTACTTTTTTGGCTCATTCTCTCCCAGGCACGAAGAGTAGAATAATAGTAATGTTGGTTTATTGTCGTCGGTGCGATGGTGTGGGTGTTTGGTGAATAATATTAATTTTGTTGTTTTCGTACACGGTAAAACAATCGTTTGAATAGTCTGTTGATGTAGCTGGGTGCCAGACATTACCATTGTGAGTGTCTTCATAAATATTTAGTTAATATGTCTTTATTATTTGAACATCAATTTTAATTGTTAGATCGGAAGAGTTTCGGGTGTGCGAGGCCATGTACATGTGTTTTTAAATTGATTCATGTAGTACAACAACAGTGGCGGATTCATGATCTCGCATACACTGTCTGACATGTGACACATATTTCCGGTGTCGAGTGTCATATCTGTCAAAATACAAACAAAGGCGAACTTTATTTGTATACTTGTTTCTGATTATTATCAAAATACATGTAGAGTGTGCGAAGCCATGTACACTGACTAATATTTATTCTGTAAATATTCTGTTCTGATTTTGGGATTAACCTTCTATCCACACACATGTAATATGGGATTTGACCATGTGAACCGACCTAAAATGACTTTAACTGATGATAAGTCCCCAATATTTTTTTGAAATTTAGACACTAAATCATTATATAGATAAATAATAAGTGTTAGTAATCTTGTGGAGCTAACCTAGTTTCAGTACTTTCAGTACTTTGATTATATGTTATCTCCTTTGAGATAGCATATTATGTCATAGACTAGACGTATTTCTATGAAATGTGAATCCTAGAAGCATTTTTTAGTAAAAGTTGGCAACCTGACTTTTTAACATAATTAAGGTATGCTGAATTCAACTAGCCCGGTTGCCAAGCTGAATTTTGAGTTTTTGACTATCTAATTAGCATAAACAAAATGGCTGCCAAATTGAAAATTTTCGGCACTTTCTTGTGACAGGCACTACGATTAGTTCATGGTTTTTCGGTTACAATACTTTCTTGGCATTATTTGCTAGAACATGTCGTCTAGTATCAAAATCCACCATGTGTGGTGTGTCTTCATAGCTTAGCATTCTTTTTCAAATCCAAGATGGCCGCCAGAAACATGAACACACTATTATTTGCACACAACCTACATTTGATGACGATTTTGAGGGTACATGTATATGCACACGTTTGTTGTGCTACATTGTAATAAGCATCAAAATATATGTCTGCAATTGAATAGTATAAATGAAATTGAAGTTTCGAAAAAAAAAATCCAAAATGGCCGCCAAAAAAGTAAACATACTATAAAGTGTGCATATACATATTTCTTTATGATTGTAATTGGAGGGGATGTGCACACATTTCCTGTGGTAATAAGCAACAACAATATATTTCTGTAATTGTAATAGTACATATGAAATCTGAGATGCAACAAAAATACAAGATGGCCGCCTAAATATATGACAGTACTGTAAATTGCACATGACCAGCCATATTAGTGTAATGTTGATGATATACACATGGTGTCCATGTTAAATATGCACGATAAGTATATTTTAAGTCCCAAGTAAGTTTAAGTTATATGTTCACGTTGGTCTGTGGCTGATATTATTTTAACTATGATATAGTCATTTTCATTCAAGAAAACTTTCGCCAAAGTGTCAGGTATATACTATGATTTGGTATCACTATACAACGTTATATATTGCTGCTACAAATTCCATGTCAGCATGTACAGTTGTTAGACAAATCACATAGTATTCATGCAATGCCTCTGATCGTTAATTTGTTGCTGGCATACACACATTGACGTGCATTGTAAATCCTGATTTCCGGCATTTGCAGTCGTTGTGTTTTGCACTGTTGTCTGGCATGCACATGCTACCATCTCGAGACAACTGTCTGGAATGGGACTCAATCACATCAGTATTTGGCTGCAGTCCTGGATTCCCCGAGTCTCCATCCCATTTCAGACGGTGAAGGGAGCTCAGATGTTGGGCAATGTGCATTTCTCCATATCATCGCTTGATAGTGAACTCTCATCAAATGGAAACGTTAGCGCATCACTTGTTGGGGGGGCCATGGCCTCTGGTCTGCCCATCTTGGAAAACAATATGTGCCGTGCTGCATCAACAGAGTCCGTTCTCTGGACATTATATATTCGGCAGACAAATGCTTCTGAAGATTTTATGGTTTCCTCTGTGAGTGCACCAATGCCCAAGTTCTTCAGCAACTTATGGTGCACTTCGAAGACTTTCCATGATGATTGTTTGGTGTGATTCGCGATGTATGAGGTTGTGTCACACCCAGTTAATGCGTGAAATGCTAACAAGGATTCTGCTGAGCCTCTTGGTAGTTTGTTGAAAACTGCATCAATGGGTATATACCGCCGTTTCTTAGATGTGCCAGACATCATCCAGAGATGCTCACATTGCATACGTTCAAAGTGAGACACCAACAGCAGGAGAACATCAGTGTCTCTGGAGGACACAACAACTGTATTGAAGTGGCTGTGTACGGCATGCAGCACCAATTCTCGTGTCTGCTTCTTCTTGTGTGGATTTCAGAGGTGTCAAATCAGTTGTACATGTTGATGATTTGACCTCGAGTTCCTCTATAAATCCACCGGCAACTACAATGTCTTTATTCCTAGGCGCCTGGGAACACAGTTCCTCAGACAGGAAATTTGCTAGATCTGCTTTATTATCAGCTAGTGACAGGAAATTCGACCAGTTCTTTGGAAGAGGTACATCACGGCCTTCCACAAGCCGCCTGATGGGCCATGCGCCTTTACTGCGTCGCGTTCTGGTTGTACTCTTGATTGATTCTGCCCTGTATCTGTCGAACACAATATCAATTCTTTGATATTTGGAACCCGCCTTCATCACTGTGTTGACGTATATGTCGGCAAGATCTCCAAAGGTCACAGCATCATCAGGCTTTCCAAGAGTTACTACCAACTGCCTGTCCATCAATGATAAGGCAAGATGATGTGTCAGGTAGTTGAATCGTCTCGGGACAGTCTATGCCTTCTGATATGACGTTAGCAAGTACCGACTTGTTTCCTGTGCGTTGTGTACCATTCATTTCGGCAAGGGATACAGGGACCGGAAGCAGCTCATGCTTGAGTACAGATGGCAAATCAACTGGCCGATCCGCCTCATATGCAGTAATGAGACGCCGGAGGACATTTCTGTCAGCCTTCAGAACAGTTTTCTTGTCTTTGTCCTTTGTGTGCTTAGCCACTTCATATAAAGTGGCGAATGTTGGGGCGTTATTCCTGCGCAGAGGTTCATGGAATGAAACATCTGGCTCATCACACTGCTCAGCCACGATCATCCTGTCCTGAACGAATGTCTTGACTTCTGCTTGTCCAAGCTCCTTGGCACTTAGTAGTGAATCTTGAATGGACTCTGTTGCTAGGTCTTTCGTAGCAATGTTTTGCAACATATCTGGATGTGATACAGATGCGAACACGCTGAATCCTTGGAAGGTAGAAAGTAATGAACTCTCGTCAGCATTGTCTCTTGTTTGTCGTGATTTGGTTGCTTTGTTATGAATGTCTGTACTCCCTCGGTGGAGACCGTACAGTTCATGTGTTTGTTCTGCTATGTGCGATCTCAGGTTAAAGGAGAGCGTCCACCTGCACAGAGCTGTTGTCGTCTTGGTTATACCAATGAAACCACCTCCCTTTTTGCCTGTGCCGTTTATCCATCCCATGGCCTGGTCGGGATCTACTTGGCTGAACTTTTGTGCAGATCTCTTGACAACAAAATTGCCCCTTTGAAACTCTGATAGAACTGGTTCCGGAAGCTGATGCATCTCCACTAGATACACTGGACCCCATCGTGCATAGTTCAGGTGGTCATATCGCTTGAAGTAGGGCAACATCAGACTGAACGAGTAAAGATGGAGATTCCAGATGCCATCACGTTGAGCTCGAGTGTATTGTAGCAGTATTGCGACCATGTCCATATATTGCCACCAGAAGCTGAAGTTCACATCATCAGATCTATGCTCAACAAATTCATCCAGTAACGTCCTGAACTTTTCCTGATCCAGAAAATGTTATCAGTTCAGGAATAGTATGTTGGTCGTCATCAGCAGCCATCCTGCCAATGCAAACATGACAGTCCTCGTCCGCATTTGCAACAGATGAGAGCAAGCTTGGCATCAGGAGACGCCACAGAGCTTGCAAAGTCAGTTTATGTGCTCTCAAAGCTTTGTTGTATGCCTTTCCTGTCAAAACACGTTCTACAGTGCCTTGTCCGAGGAGTCCACTCTCCACCCACACCTCAGCTAGTCCGGAACCATTCATATGATCTCCTATCGCTTTGAGGAAGTTCATCGACACATGGAGACCACCAAGGCGAGGTATTAACGTATCCTGGTATTCGGGAACAGACCACTTCAGCTCCATAAGTCTACAGTACAGCGCTTGGTCGACTGTGAGGACTGTATGTTCCTGTCCAAAATGTGAAGATATTGCCATGCATCTCTTCACGGCGGTATTCAAAGTATCCATTTCGTGAGCGGGGCAAGGATTATAGGCAGATATCCTACAGCTGTCTGGTCTGGTTCCTCTGATGACAATGACTGGTTGAATACTGTCCAAGAAGCTTTTATTTCTGAATTTTGACGACGCATGAAGAAAGCTAGTTCTGTTGCTTTTGCTTTTCTTGCACACTCATTGTCCTCCTCAGATTTGCTGAGTATGATTCGTCGACTGGTGCTGTGAATGTTGGCTTGCATGTTCCATGCTTTATACTGACAGGATGCAGCTTCTCAAGGGCATTTGGCACAATCAAAGTATGTCTTGTCGACAGCTCGAGATTTTTCAGAGAGACGTCAGTTGTTTGGCCTCGCTGCCATGCTGCCATTTGAGTTGCATGGAAAGTATTCTTTCCATCGAGTGTTTCTCAAGGATGTCAATGTTATCACTGTGTAATGGATGAATTTATTTGCCACAATGTTTGGTGGAATGACAGCACCAGTTGCTTGGTCCAATGATTTGAGAGTACTCTCAGCCAATGAAGTGTCAACTTGCAACACCTGCTCATAACTCAAACAATGCCCTGCCTTGTTGAATAATCGTACCAGGTCTTTTGACCGTGTGGCTTGATGAAGAGTACTTGCGAGACCAACATGTTTTGGAGTCCATTTCTTGCCACCACTGACACAGTAAACTAGATCTTGTGCCAAACTCAGAACTCTGCTCTGAACATGTTCTTCATTGTTCCCACTGCTATCATCGTCAAGGGATGCTTGGCCACCGACGATCAGTCTCAGTAGCATATATAAACTATCTGGAACGCATGCTATAGCATCTTCTTCACTGACAGAGAACCCTTTGTGTCCTGGCGTTTCCATCATGTCTCCACGGATCTTCAGAGCTACATGAACAAGTGATAGGAAAGTGTCATCCTGTGGCTCATATTTAGGGAAAGATAACTTCTCGCTCTCCTGTGTGTCTACTTCCATCTTCAAAACTGATGTTGGCTGGTACTCAGTGGGAATCAGTACTGTTTTTCGTTCCGATATACACCTGTCAAGAGGTTGAAAGAAATTGAAAATATCCCCAAGCTGTGACTGCAAATTTTCCTTGAATGTCCCTCTTCTGCTTTGATAGGACTGCTGAATCGTGGTTGACGATTCTTCAGCAAGCTCCTTATACCTTTCCCATACATCATCGAGAAGAATCACGTGTCCTTTGTCAGCTGATTGGCGGAGCTCCTGGCAAAGCCATATCATAGCAAGGTCTGTATTTGATGATTCCAGCTTTGTTTTGGATGTAGACTGTTGAATGCGCTGAGACAATTCAGATGGTATTTGGCCTCAGCTGCAATTAAGTCAATAACTCCTGCCAATCGAAGGCCAACTTCGTAGTCAAGATGTGATGCTTGAAAATTATTTGGTCACTCATTTGCGTAGTCATGACCGAGATCAGTCGTGACTTCTTACTTGTAGTTGTTTGACAGAATATGCAAAGGCTCCAGTTGACTCGCTGCACACCTTTTCGTAATGAACGCCTCTCACATGTACCACCTGGAACACTTGTGCTGCAACATTCTCCCTCTGTTGAAACATCAGTCTGTGTCTTTCGAAGACGTTCTATTTTACCCTTGTGTGTGAAGCCGGCATAGCACAGTTTGTGCCACACAAGAGATACGGGTGTGGCAGAACCTAATGCAGTCTCAATCCGATCAATTACGTCTATATGTTTGGAGTCCCTCAGTTTCTTTCTGCTACATGCTGCATGCCTGACTGTTGTCAGTCCATGTTCAGTTGCTTCACTCAGGTTTGTTTTGGGTTTATGCGCTTGGCAGAAAATGCACTGGCTGTAGTCTACAGGTGACGGCCTCTTCAAGCTAATCATGGGATCCATTGTAGCCCACAAACAATCCCTTTTATAAGCGTATGTAACTAGAACAACGCCGGTATGTATTTAGTATGTAATAAAATATCGTGTTTCGGTAAGGCACAACAAGTGTGATCTTTTCAAAATTCGATAATACACATAGTATAGTAGCATACGTATAAATGATAGCGATGATGCATTCTGAGGGCCAATGCGATAAACTTTACTACAACCGAAAAAAATGATAGCGCTGTTGAGATTTGAACACTAATGGAATTTTAGTAATAAATGACTGCAGATGTTGAGTCAGTGACATCTATTTTGTTGTTGTTGCTATTGTTGTTGTCGTTATATATACGATGTTGATTATATCCAGGCGCTGTATTTCATGATTGAGCATAAAGTTGCTACAGAAAATGTGTGCACATCCCCTCAAAATTACAATCATAAACAAATATGAGACGCGCCGCGACATAACGTACCTTCGGGTATTTGGAATTTTCGCCGTAAATGGTTTGGAAAATTGAACGTAATTTTTGTACGAATTTGACGAAAATTGCAGAGCAAATGCTGAATTTAATTCCGCATTTGCTCTGAAATTTGCGTCAAATTCTGAAGTCATTTGCAGGAATAATGTTCCATTTTCACAACCTTTTACGGCGAAAATTCCAGATACCCGAAGGTACGTTATGTCGCGGCGCGTCTCATATGTATATTCAAGTGCAATTTATACATTGTAGTAATTTCAATATTTTGGCGGCCATGTTGGACTTTTTCGCAATTTGAATTTCGTTTATACTATTAACAAATAGAGAAATATACTTATCATGCTCATTAAAACAGACAGCATGCGGACATGCCATCAAAAGTACAACCAAAATGTCTGTTCAAGTGAGTTTATAGTATTTTTCATATTTTTGGCGGCCATCTTGGATTTTCATAAAAGCAAGCCCATTAGCAATCCACACCCAGGAGATTTTGATACTCGATGACATGTTCTAACAGAAAAATACAAAGAAATTATGGTGATGAAAAAATGCACTCGGCAATAGTAGTGCTTGTCCCAAGACAGTGCCGAAAATTGTCGATTTGGCAGCCATTTTGTTTATGCTAATTAGATGGTCAAGACCTCAAAATTCAGCTTGGCAACCGGGCTAGTCGAATTCAGCATACCTTAATTATGTTAAAAAGTCAGGTTGCCAACTTTTACTAAAAAATGCTTCTAGACTCTTATACAGGGCCCTTTTCTAGAAACATGTCTTGTCTATCACGCAAATTTCTTTGGGGGCAACCATATTGTCGTGCTACGCCTAAACGGCGAGTACGAGCAAGAAAACAGTGCCCTGTACAGGGGCGTTACCAGTTTTTCAGAAGGGGAGGGAGGTACGAAAATAAAAACATCATAACAATATTATAATAAAGCGCAATCTAAAACACCCCCCCCCCTCACCCCCTCTGACGACGCCCTTGCTGTGCCAACTGATCCTATAGCGTTTTGTCTGTCTTGCAATTGCTTGGTATGTAAAACTCTGCATATACTTTTAATTGTTATATCGGAAGAGTTTCGGGTGTGCGAGGCCATGTACATGTGTTTTTAAATTGATTCATGTAGTACAACAACAGTGGCGGATTCATGATCTCGCATACACTGTCTGACATGTGACACATATATAGTTTTCACAGTTTTGTACGGAAGCCTATTAGGGCCATTTTGTCTTAGTACTTATGTATTACGTATTATGTCTTACGTATTACGTCTTATGTGTTAGGTCTTAGGTATTAGGTATTAGATTAGAGACAAAGCGGGAATTTAATAAGAAATCTCATAAGTAATCATGATGGCGGACGATCGAGCAGCAAGCGTTACAGAGGAAGATGAGGTTAAATCTACAGATGATGTAAGTATATTCAACCTACACACATGCACATTGCTTTATTATTTGTTATGCGTGTGATTTTTTATGCTACCTTTCAGTAATAACCGTTTTGGTTCGAAAACGTGTACGGTTAATGTACGTTTAGACCCGGGTATTTGGTATGGGTAGGTATTTATTCCAATCTGATTAGCTACAACTCTGATCACTCTCCGCACATATATGTAGGCCTAGTTAATTATTAGTACACAGTCAGGCCCGTACGCAGAGGCGGTGCCCTCCCCCCACCCCATCCCCACCCCCCTAACCAACCTCTATCGAGGTCCTTTTCTATTTAAAATGTAGATCGCTTATGCATCAGTGAATGATGTAAATCCCCCTCCGGGGGAATAGCGGGACTTATATTATTGTCAATTTAAAGCCCCGGTAAAAGTCCTGCACTGCGGGGCAACATGGTCTGTGAAATCCCCGGTAAAATGCACCGCAATGCCCGGGGGCAATTTGGTTTGTAAAAGTCCATATGCCCGCGGTAAATTTTTATTCTTGAATTATAAAATGCTTGCGTCATCTAGCTGTTGTTTACAGTCATAAATGTGTAACATGGAAGTCGACATTGCACTTTATGATAAAACTATAATTTACAATATGAGTTTTCATGATATATTATGCATGATAAAACGTATCAGAAAAAAATAGCACATATTTTGTCAAATTTAATTTACTTTAGACCCGACTCACATAATGCAGTGATATCTAAGAATTAATGATAAGTTATCAAATACTGTCATTTGTTTTGAACACTAATATGGCAAACTTATGTCACATATGTTTATTATCATGGAATAATTAAAATGATCCTGAAAATGTAGTAAAGAACATGACTACCGCAGGTATATGAGAAGCAGCTGATGATGACGACGGGAATGGGTCACATCTTGAATGAGGGGTTGGGATAATTTTGTATAGTCTATTCAGTTGAATATTATTAAATAAGTGCATGGCACATGCAAAAACTTGTAACTGCAGATTTTGTTACATGTATGATGTTTATTTCGTCTTTAATTAACCGCGAGAGCTTAAGTACCGCGGGTATATGGACCTAGTGTAATTAGTTACATACGCGGGTATATGGACCTAGTGTAATTAGTTACATACGCGGGTATATGGACCTAGTGTAATTAGTTACATAACAAAGCAATTTTCGCTATTTTGTGTCTTTTCTGCCTTCAATTTTTGCAGAAACACTTAGCAATTTGTTTGCGTCTACAAGTTTGTACAAGCTTCGTAATCATGGTATAACTTATAACTAGGTATAACTTTAATAATACTTGACGGATTGCTATAATACATTATTTTGAAAATTTTCCAATCTGTGTTATCACTGATAACAATTGTAATAATGTGATATATTGTTTCAGTCCAATACGTTTTTTTTTGTTTAATTCATTTTATTGACAACAATTTGGATCCGCTATCAATGGCACAGTTGCCGTGATATTATTGATTGCAAGTAGATGGAAATGTGCTGGTATACCATATACATCAATGATCATGTAGATGTTGGATTTGTTTACAAAAATAAGCGTTAACAGACAGACTCGAACATGTAGTGTATCACGATCCGGGTCTATGCTGTGTATTCCATTAGCTACAACAAACCATCGGTGCATGCAGTATTTAAATTACATCATTATACGTAATAGTAAAGCTGTCTGATCTGGATATACATTGTTTGCAAATGTACTGTATTACCCATGCTCATCGGTACGGATATACACTGTTCAGTCTTAATATTTTACTAATTGTATTATGTAATGGTTTAAAACATTTAAACATGATTTCTCTTCACGTTCGGGGTCTATGCTGTGCACACCATAAGTTACACCAAATTTTATATGATGAAGCTAACAGTATTATGTTGTTGTTTGCTAAAACTAACAGTTGTTGTTTATCTTAATCCCACATTGTCAGAATGGCTGTGTATTTCAAAAGGTGTGTGAACAATAATATGTTATTGACGTTTCACTGTAATACATGAACATGAATGGTGAGGGGGGCATATAGTGTTGCCGGTGTCCGTACGTCCGTCCGTCCCGAAACCTCAAGGTCAAGGTCACATATGGCAGTCCCGAAACCTAACGATTGGGTAAATGGCGTATATTTTCTGTTTCCTTGCTCCGATCTGCTTCATATTTTACACACGCATTGCTCCAGAGATCCCCTACCGCCCTGTGATACACTTCCGTGCCACCCCCGCTGAGCATAGGGTCATGGTCACAAACTTGGCGCGTCCCGAAACCTTAACACTCGGGTAAATGAACTATATTTTCAAAAAGGTCCAGCAACACCAGGGGCACGTCATTGTCTTCTGACAACTCTTGTTATTCTTTCAGATAGATGATGGTTGTATAAGAGCTAGAATGCAGGCACTTGTACGTAGCATTGGTACTGCAAAAAAGAACAAACAGAAGTCAATGATGACATTTGAAAGGTAAATTGATGTAAATATGCTCATCAGTTGAAAGTGTTAAGTAGGATGTCAACTAAAATCTTCATTTTTCTCACTATCAATACTTTTCCGATCCTTGTTGATCATTGAGTACTAATGTCATTCCGAGAGCTGTGCATAGTTTCACGTTCAGTGTCTATGTGTCCCATGTACATTGAGTAGCATTAATCCGGTGCTAGGTGGCGTTTGTGTCATTGACCGTGCCAATTTTGGTACATTCTGTGACACAGATGATGGAATAGAATCAAACCCTATTCCTGACATATTTTGTCTGGTAGTAAATTTTGTTCATCAATTGACTTTTTCTGTTCATTTAAGCTGGTGGTCTGAAGAACACCCATGTTAAATCAACTAGTGGATCTTCTGGATGTCTAGTTGTCCTTCCGCTCATACAGTTTTAGTGCGCCTTCCGAAGGAAGGGGTGCTTATGGCATACCCCCGGCGGCGTAGGCGTCAGTCCATCTTCAAAAATTCAAAGACTAAACCCTTACTACGCTGAATTAAATTTTTCCGTCTGCTATTATCAATAATTCTTAACAAAAACATATCTTGGCAGAACATGATAATCGTCTCCATTGGAGAGGATTCTCATGTGCTGCCAAAAAAGTAGTATAATAAATGGATGAAAAATACAAAAAAAAAAGCAGACAACAATTTCCGTTTCCCGCTCTGTAAGGGTTAACACTTGTGTAAATGATCCATATTTTCTGTTTCCTTGATCGGATCGGCTTCATATTTCACACACGCATTGCTCCAAATGTCCTCTACCGCTCTGTGACAAATCCACGTCTGTGCCGCCCCCGCTGAGCCTAGGGTCAAGGTCACATACATGACGGTCCCAAAAACTTTAACATTCTGGGTAAATGGACTAGATATTTTCCCAAGGTCAAGCACCACTAGGCGCGCTTCGTTGTCTTCTGACAACTCTTGTTAACCTTTTACTCCATACACATGACGTTGGATGCCTCAGCCCAATCCAATAGAAAAGGCTCTTGAAAAAAAGGTGTTGGAACAGCACATATTGCTTTAATATGAACTATTTGTACTGTTCTTACACTGTGTTCCAGTCTGTGGGAAAATGTGTGCAAAACAGAGACATATCTGAATAAAATTACCTCTGTAGAATGGTATGGAATAGTATTCCAATTTCTATAAGACGTTCCACATCCTTGCATTAATTTTCACGCAATTGCCTTAACTCATTGAAGTGTTGTTGATATTAGTAGAGCTGACAATTTATACCTATGTTAATTGTACCACCCACCAGCATTACTTATTGCGAAATCTCCGCACGCAGTTATATTTGGCATTGTGAATGTAAGAGGCACATTGCGTCACCAGGACCAGTTATCATGAACATCATTCGGTTGTTTATATTTCACTAACATGTATATGAACCTTGTCCATCATCAAAACGGAAATAATAAGACGTAAGACATGAGACTTAATACATGAGACGTAAGACCTAAGACATGAGATGTAATACCTAAGACATGAGACGTAATACCTAAGACGTAATACCTAAGACGTAAGACACAAGACGTAAGACGTAAGACGTAAGACATGAGACGCAAGACCTAAGACATGACATGTAAGACCTAAGACATGAGACGTAAGACATAAGACATGAGACGTAAGACCTAAGACATTAGACGTAATACCTAAGACGTAATACCTAAGACGTAAGACACAAGACGTAAGACGTAAGACATGAGACGCAAGACCTATGACATGTAAGACCTAAGACATGAGACGTAAGACCTAAGACATGAGACGTAAGACCTAAGACATGAGATGTAATACCTAAGACGTAATACCTAAGACGTAAGACACAAGACATAAGACGTAAGACTTGAGACGCAAGACCTAAGACATGACATGTAAGACCTAATACATGAGACGTAAGACCTAAAACATGAGACGTAAGATCTAAGACATGATTTAATACCTAAGACGTAATACCTAAGATGTAAGACGCAATACCTAAGACGTAATACCTAAGTATACCTAAGACGTAATACCTAAGACGTAAGTCACAAGACGTAAGACACGAGACAGTGGGAGATATCCAGAACAGAAAATCAAAATTGGGTGGTTGCATTACCACCGAGGAAAATTCAGACAAGTAACTTCCAGAAAAGGCGGTGGCACCATGACTTACCAGTATTCCAGAGATGTTGAACAGACAGTTGATATGTTTAAAATATGCTACGTCCTTAATAAATCGTAACTGAAATACTTTGTTTGTTTTTCCTTACAGTTTCTGTCCGGCCTGCTATGCTTTAAGCAGCAGTGGGACATACAGGGTGTTTCAGAATAGCTGTGACCATTGGAATTAGCTATAACTAGAGATTGAATAGGGATATTTAAACATGCAATATATCATTTTAAAGTTCATTTAAGTTTTGGTCCATCAGAAAAAATACTGGACGTAGTTGACATGATAATGTCACTAATGACATTGTCATTTTATAGGATGCACTCTAAATGACGTTTTTTTGTGTGATCATGACGTCAGTCCTCTCTCAAAAGTTTCTGATCACCACAGTGCACGATTCCAACGAAATATTCCTCATTTCTCGTCTTATTGCATATTTGAGTTCTTCTGTAGAGGTAGGCGCAGGACTGTAGACTCTTTCAGACATCACCACAAGAACAAATCCAATGGTCACATATATTCTGAATATATTCTCAGGAATATATATATATATATATATATATATAATATATATATATATATATATATGTAGTTCTCCTGAGCGTTTCAATTAATTGGAAGGAGGAGTAACTGTGATGTAACCAAAAATTGCAAAATTGGTGTATCAATTTATAATATAAAATAATATAATCCTGTTGGTTCATGCATTTCAAAGTTTCTCTGTGTTTTCCCTTCTCCGCTGAGACTTATTTTCATAACCTATCGCGTGCGCACGCGAAAGCAAATATTTCCATGTCCCCTCTGTGCCACCGTACTTTCATATTTTATGGAAATAACATTTCAGGCTCTGGTGTCAGTACTTTCAGAGCTTTGATTCGCTAGACGATGTGATAATAAAATGACGGTCTAATTCCCTCCTCTCGGATTTAACTTTCCCTCTCTTTCCCCGGGTTGGGTGGAGCGTTTTGCTATGCTGCATGCAATATAAAGTATGTGCAGAATTGTGGACATGTATTATCCCCACCGGTGAAATGTATAGATGACTAATTCCCGCGACAGTTGGCTATTATGTTACTATGAATATAATTACAGTAAACCATCGTTCAGCAATTAACGCAACCAGTAATGTTCTCGGACACAGCCACACTGAATCGCGAGACAGTTGCAGTCAGTACGGCCAGCCTCCAGAAATTAATTGGCATAACTCTTAGCCATATTTTACGCTTGATTCGCTTTGTTATCCCCTCGCCGATAGGCAACATGGGATATAGCGTTAGTCCATATACGTACGTACGTACGTGTGTGAGTTGCCACAATGTGTGTCTAGGGATGTAGTTGCAAACTGTAACTCTACCCATGGGCGTTAAGAGTTACCGTTCACAAATACTCTGGATGGTGCTTTGTTTTGCATACGACCCACGTCCGACCGCCCAATGTCACTGAGGACTTATGTTCACCTTGTTTGTAAGGCAAAACTGTTAATGTTTTTTTTAATTCTTATTATCAAGGATTAGCTTAGTGATAACGACGCCCTTATTGTTTTCACATAACGTAACCTATGTATTGGAATCGCCTCGGACAGTTAGCCACGCATTATACCTCCCTCGATGGGCTAGTCCGTAGTGATATCTTGGAATAACCATAACAACAAAATGCATTGTGTTACTCAACGTTTAAGGCTAGCAACCACCAATTAGTTTTACTATACAACTTAACCGATTCCTCCAAATATGGCCATTCTCTCACACTTTCACTATTCGTATGGATGCTGTGGAACCTACCTGTTCATAACCTGCAACCTGTCTGCACCGGATTTTCACTAATTAAACAATATGTTCACTTACTCCTAAGAAAGAAAATTTCAACATTGTCCTGTCCGCCATATTGTTTATCATCAAAGTGTCATGTGACGTAGTGTTCACGTCATGTGACAAGCAGGCTCAGTAATTTCTTTTAAATGCTAGAAATATGCTGGAAACTGGTGTTAAAAACACCCCAACATGTTTCTCAAGTAAAATTGGGCTGTAATGGATCAGGATTTACAAGCAAACTGGGTCTGTGGCCTCAAAACGTCTGCACTATTTTTTTATACCGGACTACTAAAGCATACCCCCTGGCCGATGTGTACTATATTTAGCACAGTCATACCTTAACTGTCATACGCAACCGCTAATTGAAAATAATATTATGAAAAACTACTTGCACTGAACAATATCAACAACGGATGTTCTACGTACAAAACTACATCGGATTATTTTGTTGCGCGTTCAAGTTGTGATGCCCCCATTTGCGTCACAAATCGTGCGGTCATCGCTAAATTTAGTAACAGGCTATATTTTTCGGCAGAGTTAACTCCCCTCCGAATACTTTCCACCGGAAGCGACCTCCGTCGAGAGGTTACAGCTACCTGTTGACCCAGATTGTTTTAATGATCGCGATTGTGTCGCAACAAAACTCGCACGTGTGGGTCTAACTGATGTTAATTCTCATTCTATCGATGGATTTACAGCGGATTTTAGTGACATTCCCGAATTCTGCCTGATTGACATTTGTCTATGGTGGCCAATACACGCCAACATGAGTGTCAATTCTACGTTCAGGGAAGGGGGTCAATAAGTCAGTAAGTGATAAATTACAATCAGGGAAAAATTAATGACAGTATAACACATCCAGCGTAGATTAATACCCATATTAATGCAAGTACTGAAAATACGACAACACAAATCTTAACAAGTTTGGGCTTCCAATACATTGAACATTTTGTCAGCGGTTTCCCCAATGACGTTGTATGTTTTAATATACTCGATCCGGGGCCAACTATTTCATTCACAAAACAGAAGTAAACATGGCGATGTCAAAGTAATGCAGAAACTTTAACAAAAATCCTGCTACAACATTGTTTTGTACCGACAAGGCATTTTCAGGCGCGACACCGCTTCCGTGGCGGAATTCTTGTAGTACCCTATGTTCAGTACTTTCAGTACTTTGATTTTTATAAAGAATCGTGTGTGAAATGTCAGAACATTATTATTTAACCAGGTGAAATAATGTCCTCGTGCTTGGAGCCTACCGCTACACAAACTAGTTTCGCTACGCTCACTCGTTTGTTTAACATAAGGACCCATTCACTCGTGCATTATTTCACGATAATCAGTTCACCCGCCAGTTGTTAACTAAACGGTATTTCTTATTTAGTTCACTCTGGTCATATGAGTACAAATGAAGTTTACATTGTTGGTCTGTAACGTGATTTGTGTTGACTGTTTGTTATTAGAGCGGTGGGCGAGTAGCGCTTACAACTTTGCCATTACAAAACCATAAACATATGCAAAAACAATGTCAATGTTTTCAAACAGCGTATGGTCGTACGTTAGTATAAGCGGTGTTTGAACTAATAGAAAAGGGTTCCACAAAATGTTTAGAGATTACACCTTTGCTCTATCACACGCTACATGCTCACAGTTTTGATGAGTCTCGGTGGTTACCACATTGTGTGTAATACAATTCCTTCGTTACTGATACATGTAAGAGTTTACCAAATAATAAATTGTATTCACTAAATGCAATCTGACACACATAAATGCAATTAAATCAGAAACAGATATGCGTATAAAGCAAGGAAGACGTTATGTAACGTTTACGATTACATGTACTTTTTTTTTTAAACTTTCACGCTAGCATTAAAGGTACATGCCCACTCAGTAGGTACAAACTATTCTTTTTCTTAGAGACATCATCTGAGACATTTTCTGGCCAAAAAAAAAAAAATTCGCCATTACCCCAGGTGACACTTAATTAGTATAAATAATTGAAAAATGTCATGCCTTATTTGCATATGAAAATAACATGATACCACCGCGCGTCACTATCAGTAAAATAAATATTACTAACTGATTATATTATTATAGATATAGCGGGCACTATAATTTTTAGAACTGGTGGAATAGTGACACAATTATACACTTATTTAATTCCTATACAGAACAATGTGTGCCTACTGAGTGGGCATGTACCTTTAAATAACATTGTATCCGTATACTATCACATTTATACTGTACATATGTACAATCTCGGTAAACGATATAATAATACCAACATAACTCATTTATCGAGTCCATACGCGAACTGGGCTGCCGACACAACCTGTTCGCATGCTACTGAACATTACTCGTTTCTGATCATTTCTTTTCATAACAACCCCGAGAACGTACATTTATATTTTGACATAAAATGGTAAAATAGTCAATGGTCTATATACAATTGGTTTGTTTCGCAAATGGTACACCGACTAGCATTCGATAATACACTTATACCGTTTGTCATTACCAGCTGTCAACAACGACGTCAGCCATGTCAAAAGCGTATAGTAAATGGAAGCGACGTTTCCGACGTCATTTACTCGATAACGTCATTTTCCTCAGGAGGTACCTTTTCGCACGACGCGGCTCAAATTATGTATTCGTTTAAAATGAGAAGTAAATACTGTTCAATGTGTCAACTCGTATGTGTCAGAAATTAGTTTTATTTCCCTCCCAGTATTACTGGTAGAAAATGATGCAATTGCTGTTAGTAAACTTATGGTCATTATCAGTGCAGTATTGAAACATAAATGGATATTTCAAACTCGATTGATCAATCATGTTTATCCGCGCGAATAGAACTACCAACTGATCATATAATATAGCTGCTGCTATCACCTCACGTATGAAATTGTGTTATTATGCTGCCCATAAAAATATCGATTTGAAGTGAATTATTTACAATTATTATATTCTAGGTACCATCATTTTTAGCTCACCTGAGCGAAGCTCATGTGAGCTATTGTTACCGCAATGTGTCCGTCGTCCGTCGTCGTCCGTCGTCCGTGAACATTTTCAAACGTCTTCTCCTCGGTAACCATTGGGCCTATAGTCACCAAACTTCATGGTCATGGTCCTTAGGTAGGGGGATTACACAATTGTTAAAATGACGTCATCACGTAATCCAAGATGGCCGCCGTCTAAAAATAGCACAAATTCTTCAAAAATCTTCTTCTCAAGAACCGCCTACCGGATTTCGACAAAACTTGGTAGGAATGATCGATTTACAATGCTCTTTCAAAGTTGTTAAAATGGTGACCCCGGAGTCAAAAATGGGCGTGGCCCGTGGGGTCAAATTGGGGTCAAATTTTATTTTTCACTGAATATGATCTTGTCATACATCAAATCGAAGGTATCAATGAGGCGATCACTCTGGTATATTTTTTGTCGGAATCGGATGGTTATGTCATCCAAGATGGCCACCGAAAGGTCAAAAGGTCGTTCTTTTATTAGAGATTTCAAAATTCTTCTTCACATGAACCGCTTGGCCCATGGTAGCCAAACTTAAAAGTTATGGTCCATGGGTGAAGTCAAATTTGTTAAAATGGAGGTCATCGCTAATCCAAGATGGCCGCCGTCTAAAAATAGCATAAATTCTTAAAAAATCTTCTTCTCATTAACCGCCAGCCGGATTTCGACGAAACTTGGTAGGAATGATCGATGTACAATGCTCTTTCAAAGTTGTTAAAATGGTGACCCTGGGGTCAAAAATGGGCGTGGCCCGTGGGGTCAAATTGGGGTCAAATTTTATTTTTGCCCGAATATGGTCATGTCTATATCAAATCGAATGAATCAAAGAGGCGATCGCTCTGGTGCATTTTTTGTCGAAATTGGATGGTCATGTCATCCAAGATGGCCGCCGAAAGGTCAAAAGGTCGTTCTTTTATTAGAAATTTCAAAATTCTTCTTCACACAAACCGCTTGGCCCATGGTGGCCAAACTTCACAGTTATGGTCCATCGGTGAAGCCTTTTCAGATTTGTTAAAACGGAGGTCGTCGCTAATCCAAGATGGCCGCCGTCTAAAAATAGCACAAATTCTTAAAAAATCTTCTTCTCATGAACCGCCAGCCGGATTTCGACGAAACTTGGTAGGAATGATCGATGTACAATGCTCTTTCAAAGTTGTTAAAATGGTGACCCCGGGGTCAAAAATGGGCGTGGCCCGTGGGGTCAAATTTTATTTTTGACCGAATATGGTCATGTCTATATCAAATCGAAGGTATCAAAGAGGCGATCGCTCTGGTACATTATTTTATCGAAATTGGATGGTCATGTCATCCAAGAATGCCGCCGAAAGGTCAAAAGGTCGTTCTTTAAATATTAGAGATTTCAAAATTATTCTTCACACGAACCGCTTGGCCCATGGTGGCCAAACTTCACAGTTATGGTCCATGGGTGAAACCTTTTCAGATTTGTTAAAACGGAGGTTGTCGCTAATCCAAGATGGCCGCCATCTAAAAATGCACAAATTCTTAAAAAATCTTCTTCTCATGAACTGCCAGCCGGATTTCGACGAAACTTGGTAGGAATGATCGACGTAGAATGCTCTTTCAAAGGTGTTAAAATGGTGACCCCGGGGTCAAAAATGGGCGTGGCCCGTGGGGTCAAATTTTATTTTGGACCAAATATGCTCATGTCATATATCAAATTGAAGGTATCGATGAGGCGATTGCTTTGGTGCAATATTTGTCGGAATCGGATGATCATGTCATCCATAATAGCCTCCAAAAGGTCCATTTATTCAAGATTTTGAACGTCTTTTTCTCAGGAACCACATGGCCGATGCTGGCCAAACTTCATAGTAAGTTAAGATCCTTGGGTGAAGCATTTTCAGATTTGGTAAAATGAGTCATCGTTTAATCCCAGATGACCGCCATCTAAAAATAGCACAATTATTTAAAACACATGAACTCAATGTCACATTCTCCTCTGGTGTTCATGGAGTCAGGTGAGCGAATTAGGGCCATCATGGCCCTCTTGTTGGGTTAAACTACCGATATATATGAAAGGTACTTGTGATCGATAATTTCTATGTGGTGCTTCGTGATTTGGCAGGTTATTCCAATTAGTTATGCAGTTACAAACATAAGTGTGCTTGATAATGCTGTAATGAACTAATAGTGGAGGGGCACCTTGAAGAGAAGTGGCTTGAAAACGATTTATGTTCAACCCAAGAGAGCAAAAGCAACGACTATGCTAGATTGATACATCATACATTCCTGAACATGAATCCGGTGTCGGTCAATACAATTAGGTGGGACAAGGTCACTTTTGAGGTAATTAAGTGCAAAGAGGTCAAATGAATTCAAAAACATATTTTATTTCAGTAGATGGACATGTACGTGCATATCATGCTTCAACTATCAGATAACGTTGTTTAATTTTTTTAATATTCTTCCTTAGGATATATATGAGACGCTTCGTTTTTATGGTGTGTATTTTGCGATTTTCAAGATGGCCACCAGGTATCAACATTTTGTCTTAAATATATTCTGACTCGATTATTATATGGCGTTTGGTACTTACATTTATGCGTTTACATACATATAAATAAGTTTTGATAACTTATAAAAACACCACTGACAAATTCATATACATATAAGATGGCCGCCAAATATTCACACAGACGTGCAGTAAATGTGTGTGAAATAACCAAAATATATAGCTACACTTCCATGCACATTTATATTTCAGTTGTTTGCCTTTTTTTATTATTATTATTGAATGTGTTCTTTGCACAAATGAATCAGTCCATCTAATATACTTATTATTTGACCATGTTGGAATATTCAAGAAGGCCGCTAAGTATCGCTTAGGCGCTGTTGATCGACAAAGTAGTAAAGAAATGAAACATAATTGGAAATCATATTTGTTATATTTTAAAAGAGCGAGGCTTGTGTTCCAAACTGTACCGAATTATCTATTGCCGCAAACAAACGTAAATCAAATTTACCGCCAACATGGATACAATTCTAACACATCTATATTAAGTAGGGTAGTCATCAACGACATATGCCAAACCATAAAATCAATGTTTTAGTGTTTCCAATGACAACATAAAGAATAATATTTTATGACCGCCATTTTAGTTACCAAGATGGCTACTATATTGCGTAGTTTTATAATATGAGCTATCAACAAAATATTGGTGCAACTCATGGATAACAATAGATCCTAGCTATAACATCGTAATGGTTAGTAAACGACTACATAGTCACGATCGTGGATTTCAAGTGGAACATAATACATGTTGACAATGCCAAAGGAATCAGGAACATATTTACAATTACATCTAGGTATTCATTCATTTGACTGAGTGAATCAACATAATCCCCGTGTCGGATAGAAATACAATAAAGTGGCAGGTTGGGTGCATGTGAATAGTAATGTATTATATAATTAACGATAGTGGGTTGATAATTGCCGGGGATATCCCCACTGGCTTGGCCCTTATTCGCATGTTCAGCTTTCTGGTAGGCGAGAGTTGAATCCGGCTAACCCCGTTATAAGAGAAATACGATCAGTGGTAATCATACTACGTTTATATGGAGGCGGCTAAATTACTATAGTGTGGCGAAGACCTGACAGTAGATCCGGTGTGTCTAATGTCAAGGCTGAATGGAAATTGTATGCAAATATTCAATTACCCGCCCCCCAGCCATGCAAATGAAATGAGCTGTCGATAGTCCGTTTAAGGCCATTAAACATTAAACCGGAACTCTATTATGTTATATTTAACACGACCATGAACACCAATGTTGCATTTTATTATTGCAACAAGTCCATAACCAGGGGGTCGGTGCGGTCGGTGCGGTCGGACGACCCCCTCACCAATCTCACTCGTAGTGCCTTGATGTCCACTCTTTCATGCACTAAAATAAGAATTAGTGTCAATACGTAGTGATATTATAATATTGAAGCAAGCAGGAGAGTCGTATTACATGTATGTGCTCAGTTATTTGCTGTGTATATATACAATGGTATCTCAGACCATCTGGATTTCACAATTGTCTGGTAGAGCATGGTCCCGTAACCCACAGCTGCCTCGGGTAACCCCACAGCTGCCTCGGGCCATTCAAGCCATCGAAAAGACTCATTGCTTCATAAATGTCTGGTTACGGGTCTGTTGCATACATCGAAACCATGAGATACCGGTACATTCCATGCGGATGCGGATATCATTTTCCATTATAACGAAGCCTACTATCTATCTATGAAAAACGATTATCAATTTATTAACGCAGTACACGACAGGGTAGGCACAGCGATTGACATATCAAAGGGACGTTGAATTCTGAACTTGACTGGCTACGTAACAACTACCATTATTCACTTCCCACATAATGAAAGCAGCGATTTTTCATAGCGAAGAAGTATGCTTAGCTTTTTGGATAATAAAACGAAAACCACGCCATCGCATCTTGAGATATATAAGTAGTATGTAATGTCCACATTAGTGCGCTATAGAAGACACTGAATTGCATTTGTATACGTTTTATTCCCACCATTTATACCTGAAAAGTATTTATCGACACATTTATTATTTAACAAAGTCGTAAACATGGAATACCAATAACTTGGAAACACAGCACATGGACACTGCGAGTGTGCTTGTCGGTGTAGCAAGAGACATAATCAATTACTTGAAAATTGGGGAATTATATAACCTATACATATCGTATATATGTATAGTCAACGGTGTGATCATGGTCATCGAATCTCAGTTTATATATGACATATGATGTTGTTATTGCCCAAATAAAATAAACTTGTGGATGACGTATCATTTAAGTAGTCATATGCCGGTAGCCATGTACTAGGCCATGTAAGTACATGCATGAATCAGTTAATGACCAGTATTTGTGAGCCATATTCACATTACTCTCTATGTTACGAATTCAATGCAAGGTGTCATCCATACCATTACATCTCAGTTTATAAACGGCATATGCTGTGTTTATTAACAATAAAATCGCGTTTGGATGACCTATGATAGGCATGTACTATGTACATAGGAAGGATTTAATGAGTCAGTGTTTGTGAGTCACATAAGTATGGATATTAAACTATAATGCGATCGAGATCAATATGTTGTGAATTCATGATGGAACATATGTTCAGGTCATTCAAGAGATTGTTTGGTACATAGAAAGAATAAAAGTTATAACAATGTATTATGCGGTCATAATACAATCTATATTGAATGCATATGTATGTATATGTATCACAGTTATGAAGGGCATTGTTTCTGGGGAATACCATACACTGTAATATATGTTGTAGTCATATAATGTCCTTACATGGTATGTGTAAGTGTCATAACTGTGTATTATAATATCACAACCATATGTGTAATATAATATATAATACGTTAAATTAATTAAAATGAACATGGTTGTTTATTCTATGCTAATCTAGAATTATATCAGAAAGTTCCAACCGTCCGTGTCTATACACACCAACATACGACATAGATTTAAGATCGTAAGAAACCAAACAGAGACACTTAATTTCACATGCACGTATTTGGGTAGTTGCACTTGCGATTCATGGATAAATAATGTACACAAATCAACCAAACAACCACTTTTCAGCACAACACCGCAATTCCCGTGACTGGATTTTCAACTAACCGGTGTTGAGCTAACTTGGAAGCGAAACGTGTAAAGCTAAACATTGACACATAGCTGATATGAGGCCTCTAAATCATGAACATTCGTTACAGCATATTATGTTTTATATATGCGACACGCATAGACGCTGTCAATATTGATTTCAGTGCAGGAGACGGGACTTTTGTTGATGAGAATATATGTTAATTGAGAATATATTTCCATTTATCAGCGATAATTATACAAGCAGTCATGCGGAAATGTTTGCTGAAATAGAATATGCTGATCTGCCTATACAGACGTATGGTTATATGGGACAATTATTAAATATTTCAGTGTAATTTAAGTGTATGCATATTGGTATATCCACTTGTGAATGTATGGATATTCACGGAAACAGAAACTGTAATACATACTATTTGATTAGTGTTGTATTTTACATGAATTGTTTTATCTTGGTTATAGATTTAAAGTGACTGAAATGTCATGGTACTTAGCCGCACACCAGCATATAATAGTTCGATAGCTGACTAATGCGAATATGGCCGAACCATAGCATATGTACCAATCGCAATACGTAGTGCATACATATATAGCAGTATAGTGCAATTTGCAACGTATATGATAACGTAAGACTCAATAAAATACAATATGTAAAACAAACAGTATATATATTTTAATATTCTGACTCTACAACGAGTGTGTCCTAATTCGAGCATCACCAAGTGTATTATCAGCGATCTACTAGTATGAACACATGTGAATCTGTCATATAAAGAAATGTAAAAGTAAATGTCAAACTTACTGATTTAACCGCAGTAGTATGCATAAGTAAAGCAAAAGCAAACATTATATTCAATAACTTTCGAGTTTTTGGAAAATATGGCGGCCATTTTAAATTAAACACGCTCTTTAAGAAAAGCATAAATATTGATCTATATTTTTAATATCGTATCTCAGATGAAAATCAAACTAATATGTTCACATCTAGCTTAGTACCAAGATATGGTCCACCACAGTATATATAATGCTGCCTGATATTGATGAATATTTGACTTCCACCTTGGCTTCATATAATTTTGATAGCCTCCATCTATGTTTAAAATTAATGCATGGTATCCAAAGCGTTTTCTGCGTCCGTCCGATCAAGATCCATGTGCCTATTTGTTTTCATTCATCAAATGAGTACATATTTCAGGCTAAATATTGATGCTTGGTGGCCATCTTGAATATCTTGATACTCTCAACGATAAAAACGTCCGATTAAACCGAATTGCTTAAGTTTGTATATGCCCCATAAAACAATAATCACCAATAAAACATACTTTATCGGATTGTTCTGTAATGGTATGCAAGTACATATTGTATTATCAAAATAAAGTGAGCTTTGCACTCATTTGACCCATGTGCACTTAATGACCCCAACAATGACCTTGTCCCACCTGATTTGATTGACCGACACCGGATTCGTGTTCAGGGTGATATAATGCATTGATTTAAAGTAGTCGTTGCTTTTGCTCTCTCGGGTTGAACAGAATTCATTGTATGGGTGCTTGCCCCCCTACTATAAGTGTGCAAATTTGAGACATGTGCCGATTTGCCGTATAATTATAGATATGGGCCGCGCTCTGTGAAAACCAGCCTTAATGACAACGTCATGAAAGCCTGAAAATGACGTCGCAAAGTTACGCTTAAATTTACCAACGTCACATCGGATTTTGACACTTGAAATAGTTGCGTCATTGCAATAAATTGACGTTGTCCTATTTACAACCCTACGCTTTACTATTTGTGGCTCACAAACATTTTAATGCTGTAGTGGAAGAGTATTAGATAAAAAAATCACGAATTTCGAAACAAAATAGGTCAAAGCTGAATTTTTCTGTATAGTTTGTAAATATCATCAGCTGAAACATATCAAAACTCCCCATGAATCCGACAGGAGCTTAACTCAGAATTCAAGATGGCGTCCAAGATGGCTGCCGTAATCGGCCAGTGTTATAAATGTCACAAGAAATAGTGCAAACTGTAGTTTTTTTTGCATCATATGTCAGCATATCATCACAAATAGAATATTATGCACATATTATGGTATTACAATAAACAAATTTGGAACTTGACATAAAAAATATTAAAAAAAAATAAAAAATGCATTAAAATATTAGTTTGAACGGACAACAAATTAGTCCAGGCCCTGCCTAAAAAACCCCGTATACATTTCATCCGCAAGAGATTTTGAAACTTGATTTGAGTTATTGGACCATTTATCTTCAAAAATCACGGAGGTGCTTTTGCGAAACCGGCTGCGAGAACGCACCAGAAGAGCAAATCCAAGATGGCCGCCAGAAAACGTATTGCAAATGTAAATATCAAACTACACATCATATTAGTTTGTGAAACACATCGTTTTATAGGTTTTATGGTGTGGGGAATCCGTTTCTGACATCGTATTCGTTGTTTAAAGGTCACGTTCACAAGATCAAGGTCGAAAATCACCAAAAACCCAGACACAAATTCCAGATTCAGACCCCCTTCCTTTCCGCCACATACACAGCCCGTCACCTCACGGTCCCTACCCATCGCCTTGTACATGTACAAAACAACCTCTCTACAACAGCAATTCATGGAAAACCTCAAACTGGCTGTTGTACAGAGGTGGCTGTTACAGAGAGGAAACTCATATAGTAATTCAGAGCTACAGTTAAGGTGCGTACTTTTATAAACATCTTGCCAGTTTTGGTGAATAATACACAAAATCCCCCACAATGTTGATCAAATTACGCACATTAATTGTGGCTCTGGTAATTCATCACTTGGATCTTAGAATTGTGGCTGTTAAATAGAGGTGGCCGTTGTAGAGAGGTGGCTGTTCGTGGATGTTCGACTGTATATCGTAGATGATATATCTGTCACTTTAATACATCATATAAACCAGTGTTGTTAATATTGAAATAAAATCACAGCGTTGTATTGATCTTTCGCGCCACTTTCCAATCACGGCGTGTATCGTATGTCCATTAATTTAAAAGTAGTCCGCGCTGTTAATATGTAACACACCAATCCAGCATTGCGTTGGCCTATACCGATTGCAGCTGAATGTTGCACGTTACAGTTGGTTTCTGACTGTCAACTTAGCAGCATTTGCTACACATTTTCATAACGAGTATTGAATTCAAGAGTGTTTATATATAATATATGTAGTTGTATACGTTGTTGTCAGTTTGTCGTATACATATACACAGACTGTACGAGAATGGCGAGGGCAGGAGCCAGCAGTCTACTCCTGTGTGTGAACATGTTGGGGTTCTACTGACACCGGGTATCTCAACAGAGTTTGATCCCACGAAATGCATCATCTGCCAAGAATTGGGTGATAAGCATAAAACAACACAACCAAAAGAAGCTGGTCGAGAGAGTATGAAGCGTGCTGCGTCAATCAGGAAAGATGTAATCAGCAAAAGACTGAGAATAGCAGAGGGTGGAGGCACAGCATATGTGTACCACAACACTAACAAGTGCTTCAAGTGGTATACACATATGCAAAAACTGAAAGCAATTGAACAGGCTGAAGCTGTTGCTGAGCATGTAGACACTGAAATGGAACAGATAGAAGACGAATGTACACACCCATGATGCGTCGCAGCTCTGTCACACCGAGGAAGCAGCGAGTTGTGAGAGAGATCCAACACTGCTGAAATGTGTTGTGTGTGGCAGTGATAGGGTTCAAGTAAACCGTGTATCGTTGCGAGACAAATTTCAGAATTAGTGAGCGAGTTGCAGCGCAAAATTTTTCTGACTCTACTAAACATCTGAAAGATGAGGTATTCTGTAGAGTCGCGGAGCTAAGCAGTGTTGAGGATGTGTTTGCATCAGATTTGTATTGTCATGCAATTTGTATCAGACGTTACTTGCATACATATGAGCAAGATGTACAGTCCTCTAGTAGTATACCTATTGACGAATGCAATTCGAATTCTGCGGTCAACATACTTTGTTTTTGCAGGCCTTAGAGCACATTGACCCTCTGTTGCAAAGAAGGGTGTGGGTTTACTGTGAAGGACATCACTAGTTGTATGTATCATTTAGATGACACTCTTGATTTCATAATATACAACCGCGATGTTAAAAAAGTTACGAAGACCACTATGGTGGCAAAATTCAATTTGCTCCAAATCCTAGGCGAAATGAATCCGAACTTGTTTTTTTCATCAACATCACAGCGCGGACTTAGCTATTAAAATTAAAAATCTTGACGCTGTTAGACACGTTGGTGAATCATTGAACAAAGCCGCTAAACAAGTCGATTATGGTCTGGACGACAAGTTCTGTGACCCCACTCCACACAATGCTAGGACAATACATGTATGGGAAGACACGCAGCAGGGCAGATACTGACAACACTGAACAAGTAGGTACCTCGTCTAGCTACAATGAAGTGAAGCGATCAAGGTGTCTCATGTGTGCTTACACAATACAGTCATCGGAGGTCACTGGGGTGCCCATTCCAAGCCATTTTTCCGACGACGGCTGGGCATTTTGGCGCCTTTGACAATGAAGATTTCGAAGATAATTCATTCCATTTCAGGTACACAAGGCAAACATTATACAGCACAGGCTCTATACCAGGAGACCACTTCGCCAGCCAAGTCAAAGCCATTTTGTATCAAGCACGAATCTCTCGAAATTCGCACGTCCGTCAAAAGAAAAACTTCCCTGTCAAATTGTACCCTCTCACCACAAACCCGTGATGAAGCCTACCTTACCACCCAACTTTAGGCTTGTAGAAACATTGACGTGGACATTATATCGGATGCTGAGAAAGCTGTAGAGCAGTCAGCCAATACCGAATTTGTCATATCACTCATTCGCTGTGGACTCCCATACTCTGCTGCTGCTCCTGGCGAGCTTCCTCCTTGGGGTGGGGAATTCATGCACTGATCACAACAGCAAACGTGCCACTGATGAGAGTTGGGTTTCTTCCTGTTATCCCCTCACCTGTGACAGAATATGCCACTGTCCGCAAGGCACTGACCAATTTCCAAGCATCCCGGCGCCAGTTGAATCAAGATACTATGGCCATATTTTCTGATGAGGGTGTATATCACATTGTTGTTGATATAGTCATGAATGAGCCGGGCACTTTCGACGACCTTTTTCAATGTCCATGTTAAGATGTTTCACTTTGTTAAGGTACTTTTGCGGTGTGCAGGGAGGAGGTATCTTAGTGGCAGTGGAATGAGCGATGCCCTTATTGAAAGTGAAGTTTTCGGACCGAAAACAGTTTCAACTGTGCTCTCTGGTGGCCACTACGTCAGGTCATTAACAGGAATGCTGATCGTATCAGAGGTTCTTGAATCTCTCATGTGGAATGCATCTGGCAGTCCAATGATCCACGTCTGTACCATTTGTCCAGTCTGCCATTCAGCTCAAGGATGTGTTGCAAACAAAGAGGCGGGAGGGGTCTGTCCCAAAGTTTGAGCAGGTATCTGCTGATGCTGCCGATCTCCGTCAACAATTCAACACATTTGTCCAAGGGTGCCAGGAGAAATCGGAATTATGCCATTACTTCGTGAATTTTCAGAAGATTGTTGCAATAATCAAGCAGCTGATTGTAGCAGACCGTGATGGTAACTGGCAGCTGCATGTCGGAACAGTGAAGGCTTCAATGGCCATCCTACGTGAATTTGATGCTATCAATTATCTGCGGTACGCATCATGGTACTTGGATTGAGAGGATTCAGGTTCTGGAGGTCACCTATCCCACACTCTACCGCCGGTTCTGTATGGGCCAGTTTGTTGTGAAAGACCGACCGGGTGCGGTATTTGCTGCCGTGGCAGAGGATATGAAGCTGGAGCAGTCGCAGAACAGATTCTCGCAGGGTCCAGGTGGACACGTGATTGTTGGGAGCGCTGGAGATGCTGCTGTTGTGGCCGAGTTTGGGCTTCTGTTTCATGAAATCCTCGCGATCAGCAATCTTCTCCAGTTACTCACCAATGCTCGACTCATGGATCATCTGGAAACGACAATACAGCATGAGCTCGGTGGCCGAAAGGGTTTCATATTTGACCGAAATGTGACACGATTACTAGAGTTTGTGAAGGCCCGGAAAACCCCTTCATTGTTCTGGCACCACACGTTCCACTCTACAATATCGTGACAAAGCACATTGTCAATGACATCGTTAAGGTGAGACTTCTGAAGGCACTGGAGAACGGTGACATAGCGTACCGGAAATTTCGCGATGAGCGGTACGTGGTCAGGTCTAAGAAACTCAGCGTCACCATATCTAAGGTGAATCTCCCTGCCTTTGACTCACAATGTACAACGAAAACCAATACGGTTCCAACCAGGACTGCCGTTTCCGCACAGGATATCGCATCTGCACAGAGGGAGGCAGAAATCGCTACACTTCGCGGAATGTCGCCAGAAGAGCTGTATTCGCATGACCTTCTGCAATCTAGCCAACTATTTGTGGGCGACATCAC